>JACJUY010012165.1:0-17587 GCA_014220935.1 Platorchestia sp. MABIK | reverse complement strand
GTACCATTCTTGTTTTAGTATATGTAACGGATAGTCTTTATTATTCAATTTTTCGTATGTTTTGTTTGCCTGTTTTTTGTGTATTCCATGATTTCAGGGAGGTACGCCAATCCCTCTATTCCGAGAACTCGGTCTCCTTGTTAATGTAAATTAATGAGGGGTAGGACCGCACACATCTCGTGACACTTCTTAATTCAACAAATTACCACAAGTGATTCATTTTCTAAATCAAGTACTATTGCAGCCACAGACATTAATTGATAAATGTGGTTTAACTCCTGTAAAAGGAAGGATCTTAGCTAAATGGGAATTGTGGCTGGAGATGCTGAATATTTTTCAGTTGATTCAGATTTGCAGAGTAAATAAGGAATGTTTTATGTATAGAACTGAAGCACATCTTTCACTTGGCGATAACGCAAATTTATTAAAAATTTAAAAGCGTAGAATAAAATTCTAAACAGTTTGAACGTTTCGGGATAAATCCCATAATCAGCTGAAAAAACACATGAAAGTAAACTTGATTAGTTTTAGAAACCAACGGTTCATGAGACTATAATGAATTAGATAGAAAAGCACAGTGGGAAGGAACTAGACATATCATTTAGTGCTGGTCTACCCTTTGAAATATGCAGAGACTCTAAAATACGTACATCAGTGAAATTTGACTCCTGCCCTATGATTGAAAAATTGTTGTTGGAGATTATTGAATCGCAGTTGTCTGCGGGAACACGGATTGCAGAATGGGGTGGTTGTCCTAGCCTTGATCCTGTGCGGTAGCTGACTCCCCTATGCTCAGCGATCCTCTGTCCTAGGGTACGACCGGTGCAACCGACGTATCTGGATGCACACTGTGCACAACAATATTCATAAATAACTGAGGATCGCATCGCAACGGAAAGTTTCGCCTTGAAACAGAAAAATGATCTAACTGAAAAATTGTTCACAAAACAACAGGTAAATTAATTTTGAAATATATAACCACAAGAGATTTTAGCTCTTCTTTTAGTTTCTCAGATTGAGCACCGAAATATGGAAGAGAAATGTAAAGTTTGTTATTAGGGTCATCGATGGTCGGATGACTATTATGCTTTTCGGACAAAAACTGCTTCAACTGGGACTCGAATAAAGTAACTGGATATCCATTGTTGAACGAAATATTTTTTAAGAGTTTCAAACACAAAATGCATGACATAAAAATTAAATTAAATCAAGAAGGCACGGTTTAAGAGCGTCTTGATGCTATTCAATTTAAATTTAAAGGTACAAAAACTAAAAAAACTCAAACCTAGTCCGGAGAACGTTGTTTTCCTATGAACGGATGTATGAAATCTGCCATTCATTCTGCTGACCAAACAATCAAGGAAAGGAATATTGTTGTTGTTCTCACCCTCCATCGTAAATTTAATAGAACTATGCTTGGAATTCAAATAATCAAGGAATTGAGATGCATGAGCTTGTTTTTTGAAAAGCAAAAAAGTATCATCGACGTACCTTTTATAAAACACTGGTTTAAAATCAACAGGACAGTCGTGTAACCAAATTTTCTCGTAATTACACATGAAGATGCTAGCAAAAGTAGGCCCTAACGGCAACCCCATTCCCAAACCCTCCAGCTGACAGAAAAGACGACCATCAAACAGAAAAAAATAATTAAGAACAGCCAATTCTAAAAGGGACTTAAAATATGACCTCGTTAGCCCCAAAATCCCACCAGAACCACCTGTGAATAATTTAGAAAGACATATATAGATGGTTTCTACGAGTGGAATATTGGTAAGAAGTCTTTCAATGTCAAAAAAAGCCATGTAAAAAGAGTTTGCGTCATGAAAATTGCATATTTCAGTAGAAAAACTGTAAGAATTATCAACAGGATATTCGTTGCTAGTCAGCGGTTTAAGAACAGGGACAAGAAATTTGGCCACTTTATAACTAGGATTGTTATACGATGCAAAGATAGGCCGAAATTGAAAATTGGTTGAAAAGTTGGGCTTGTGAATTTTTGGGAGACCATACAATATCCCAGGGCCTGAACCGGAAATAAACAAGGAGTCGTAGATTTATTTTGTAATTAAGTGTTTTTTCTTTAATTTTCTGATAAAGTTGTTAACTTTATCCTTGATTTTCAGAGCGTATTTATGCATGGGTTCGAATATTTCCTGAAACTTAGATGTATCGGAAATTACAGACAATAAACTAGCGGTATATTGAGCTTCATAAAGAAGTAGCTTTATCTCTTTATCAAGCTTTATCTGTCTACATGGCTTCTTTTGACATTGAAAGCCTTTTTACCAATATTCCACTCGTAGAAACCATCGATATTTGTCTTTCTAAATTATTCACAGGGGGTTCTGGTGGGATTTTGGGGCTAACGAGGTCATATTTTAAGTCCCTTTTAGAATTGGCTGTTCTTAATTCTTTTTTCTGTTTGATGGTCGTCTTTTCCGTCAGCTGGAGGGTTTGGGAATGGGGTTGCCGTTAGGGCATACTTTTGGTAACATCTTCATGTGTAATTACGAGAAAATTTGGTTACACGACTGTCCTGTTGATTTTAAACCAGTGTTTTATAAAAGGTACGTCGATGATACTTATTTGCTTTTCAAAGAACAAGCTCATGCATCTCAATTCCTTGATTATTTGAATTCCAAGCATAGTTCGATTAAATTTACGATGGAGGGTGGGAACAACATCAATATTCCTTTCATTGATTGTTTGGTCAGCAGAGTGAATGGCAGATTTCAAACATCCGTTTATAGGAAAACAACGTTCTCCGGGCTAGGTTTGAGTTTTTTTAGTTTTTGTACCTTTAAATTTAAATTAAATAGCATCAAGACGCTTTTAAACCGTGCCTTCTTGATTTCATCCAATTTTAATGTCATGCATTTTGAGTTTGAAACTCTTAAAAAATTTTTCGTTTGCAATGGATATCAAGTTAATTTATTCGAGTCCCAGTTGAAGCAGTTTTTGTCCGAAAAGCATAATAGTCATCCGACCATCGATGACCCTAATAACGAACTTTACATTTCTCTTCCATATTTCGGTGCTCAATCTGAGAAACTAAAAGAAGAGCTAAAATCTCTTGTGGCTGAATATTTCAAAATAAATTTACATGTTGTTTTGTGAACAATTTTTCTATTAGATCATTTTTCTGTATCAAGGAGAAACTCCCCGTTGCGATGCGATCTCAGTTATTTATGAATATTGTCGTGCACAGTGTGCATCCAGATACGTCGGTTGCACCGGTCGTACCCTAGGACAGAGGATCGCTGAGCATAGGGGAGTCAGCTACCGCACAGGATCTAAGCTAGGACAACCACCCCATTCTGCAATCCATGTTCACGCAGACAACTGCGATTCAATAACCTCCAACAACAATTTTTCAATCATAGGGCAGGAGTCAAATTTCACTGATGTACGTATTTTAGAGTCTCTGCATATTTTAAAGGGTAGACCAGCACTAAATGATATGTCTAATTCCTTCCCACAGTGCATTTCTATCTAATTTATTATAGTCTCATGAACCGTTGGTTTCTATAACTAATCAAATTTACTTTCATGTGTTTCATCAGCTGATGATAGGATTTATCCCGAAACGTTCAAAAAGTTTAGAATTTTATTCTTCGCTTTTAAATTTTTGTGTAGAACTCTTTGCGGTTGAAATATAACCCACCACTCAAGGCCCTACATGAAGTCACGTTTAAAATAGAACTTTCATTATGGTGTCAACCGTGCATGGCGTCTAATTTTACAGTTTTTCTTTTCGTTTCATCTGCCTTTAGGTGTGAAAAGAATCTTGGTAACATTTAAGTACTTATAGTTTTAGTGAAGAACACGTGATTTAAACTATGCAACTTTGTTGTTTTAAAAATTATTTGTGCGCTAAAAATCTGCGTAAATGTTCATCTTAAAGCATTATGCCCCCCTGAATAATGCGATAACAGATGTGAATGTTATAAATTCATGAGGTGTGCAAAAATTTGTTTGAAATTAATCTACGAACCAGTTGGTTTGTCTATTCAAATGGTGTTCAATGAAGCTCAAAATCGCAGTGTCTAAATTGGATAACTTAATGAATTTCAACTACAATGCACAATATGTAAGTTCGATTATATGTTCAGGGTGTTGGTGAAACTCTTGGTACAAACTTCGGCTACTAGTAGAAAATACAAATTTAAACACTTTTTACTTAGTGAAAAAATATCAAAAAACGCTTAGTTTTTTAATTATTAGGCTTAGAAGTTTTTAATGCTACGCTACAAGAACACAACAGCGATTTCTCAACAGACAGAAATAAAGGCAACATGGGGAATTAGAATGAACAAGTGTTGGCAGAATCGAACATGTTTTATTTACAGTTTAAAACATTAATTCACAGATTCAGGAAATTTCAATAAATTCCTGGTCAACGTTAGCGACCCCTGGTGAGAAGCGTATGAGTATCTTTTGTCATTTAATAGAAATTTAAAAGCGAAGAAATTGTTAATAAAACTAGTCATATATACTCAAATTGAGAAAAAACAAAATCGAAAACGTTTCGGAGTCCAGCTCCATCTTCAGTTCTGTAAGCTCGACTCCGAAACGTTTTCGATTTTGTTTTTTCTCAATTTGTGTACATATGACTAGTTTTATTAGCTTTTCCTTCGCTTTTAAATTTTTATTAGAATTGCGATTCAAGCAAAGTGATAAATTATTTTGTCAGGTAGCACCGTGGCACTGAAGTGGTAAGATGTATCGCCATACAAATGCACAAATGGCAGACATGCATTTCACTTATGGTGCTGCTAATGGTAATGTAAGACGTGCCGCGAGAATCTATCACGAACGTTACCTGAATCGAGAAGTCCCTCATCATCGATTATTCACTGCATTGCACCGAAGATTGACGGAAACCGGCAGTTTTAGTGTAAACCGAGTAGACGTTGGTCGCCCAATAAATTATCATCGAGAGCAAGAAGTGTTGGAACATTTCCGTAGAAACCCGCGTACGAGCACCCGTGCCGCAGCAGCATCTTTGGGCATTCGTGACCATTGTACAGTGTGGCATGTATTGAACAGGAATAATTATCATCCGTATCACTTCCAGAGAGTCCAGGGTCTCCTTCCCGTTGATTATGGTCCTCGTGAGCGATTCGCGTAGTGGTATTTAGATCGGGGGTAGAAGATGCCAATTTTGCAGAGTGAGTGTTGTTTACGGATGAAGCAACCTTCAGCCGAGATGGAATTTTTGATTATCATAACTTTCACTCATGGCAGCAGAACAACCCTCATGTCATCCATGAACGTCATCACCAACATCGCTACACTGTCAATGTTTGGGCAGGTATCGTGCACAATCAACTCATTGGTCCATACATTCTGCCAGAGCGTCTCACTGGAGATGTGTACAAAATTTTTCTTGAAGAAGTCCTTCCTGGTTTATTGGAAAATGTGCCATTAGGTATTCGTAGACGACTTTGGTTTCAACACGATGGTGCTCCGGCACATTATGCTCTAAATGTGGGACGATTTCTTGACCAACAATTTCCAAATCGATGGATTGGTCGTGGTGGTGCTGTGTCCTGGCTATCGAGATAACCAGATTTTACTCCGTTAGATTTTTTCATATGGGGGCACTTGAAATCTCTGATCTATGCGACACCTGTGGAGTCGGAAGAAGACCTTGTCGCTCGAATTGCAGTCGCTGCTGGAGGTATCGCTAACAACCTAGAAATGTTTGGCAACGTACGCAACTCGCTTCGACGAAGGTGTCGTGCGTGTCTCGATGTTAATGGTCGAAATTTTGAACACCTACTTTGATGCGTTACTTTTCATTATTTATTAAAGTACCTCATGATATTTAACGTTTTTCATTACAATCGTGAATTATTATTGAACATTAGTGCATGTGGTTAACTAGGATCGCCGTGAGTTCTTGAAGCGTAGCATTAAAAACTGCTAAGCCCAGTAATTTGAAAAAACTAAGCGTTTTTCGATATTTATTTACAGATGAAAAGTGTTCAAATTTGTATTTCCTACTAGTAGCCGAAGTTTGTACCAAGAGTTGCACCAACACCCTAGGCGCCTTTTCGAAGTGCATTGTCACCCAGTGATTCCAATTGAATTATTGTGCTGTGTCTGATTTGTGGCATAGGCAAGTGAGCGCATCAACTCGAGGACATTCATTATAAATATGTTTATTTTCTAAAGGAAAACATACAATATTTTGAAATAGTGCCTTGATTTATGTGGAGAGTAATAATTAGCCTGAATGAAAGGCTGTTGTATTGAAAATTTTTCACGAAGATGCTTATTGGCGGCCACGAGGCAGAAGTTTGTGCTGGAGATTTTACAACCTTTGCTGGGCAAGGATTCTAAAAGTCTCTGGTGCATTCAGGCTCTCGTGGTTGGTCAGTGGGGTGAACACATGCACTTGAACAAAAGAAGTGTGTCATTAGAGTAGGAAATATAACGGAAAATATGTCCAGTAACATAAAATAAAAATGCGTAATTTTTGAATGGCCGGGTATTTAACTCAGAGAAATTGGTAACCCGTTTTCTGTTGCACTCTGTCCTGTGCAAGTTATAAAATAATCAGAGTATCCCATGCGACATGCCTCCTATCAGCGTAATTAAAAGGATCATAGTAGGTAACAATTTTATGTTGCTATATGAAGGCGCCACACACCTTCGCTTGGCATCACCGGCTTTAGTTATTCTTTACCACTGCTTTTACTGGACACAAAATCAACAAGAGCACATTCAGGTTGATCCAGGTTGAAACTACAGTCATTTAATTCACAGTTTAGTTTTCTGCTGGTCGACATCACAGTGGATCAAGTAACTGTAATTGGTAGCACAATGAGAGAATGGCTACAGTAGCTATAGCGGTTACAATGAACGGCTACGGAATGGCTACAATAATTATAATAAACGGCTGTACTGAACGGCTACACTAGTTTCAGAGATGGTTACAGCGAATGGCTACAGAATGGCTACACTAGTTTCAGAGATGGTTACAGCGAATGGCTACAGAATGGCTACACTAGTTTCAGAGATGGTTACAGCGAATGGCTACAGAAAGGCTACACTAATTTCAGAGATGGCAACAGTGAAAGGCTACACTAGTTTCAGAGATGGCTACAGGTTGAAAATAATAGGAGTCTCGTTCTGCAAATAAAGGAAAGATATAAGAGTAAACTAATACGATTAACTTTGTTCCTACACTCGTAAAAATATAACATAAATCATTATAAAATATTCGAAGTCACAGTTCACATCATCTATAACAGTAAATGACCCAATCGAATAATCACAAAATGTAGGCACAATCTTACAAGTCACTCTAGCAAGAACAAACGATCAAATAATCCGTGCTTATCACGGACACAGGTGTTGTACTTCTTAACCTACGTCAAAATTAAGAACTGCGGCAACACTGTGCTTGTGTGAGTTGAACTGTCAGACTTCGTGTTGCGCAACACAGTAGCACGTAGATTCAACATGTTATTTACGGTTTGATGCAGAAAATATGAAGATTTTTACAAATAAGATTGATTAGTGTGTTAAGTTCGAGAAAAATGAAAATTGTTTTCTTGGGTACTGAAGATCATGTGCGTGTGTTTGCTCGGAGTTTTTTGCACCTTTTCCCTCCTGAGCTGATCCCGTGATTATGATGTGCTGGGGAAGGGAGTTTACATTAGTTCTAAGTGTAATAGAATAAGACTAATTCCTGAATGCTAAGCCTGTCATCGGCGTCACCAGGAGCTTTCCGCACCTTTCCGCCTAGTGAGTCTTGAGTAACGGATTATAGAATAGGAATTTTATGAACACCGAATGTGAGAAAATATTACCCACCTACAACTGAGTTATTTAAAAAGAGTATCCCATTAACTTAGTTGTTGCAGGTAGTATCACCGATGTGACTAATGAATTTGTCTACTTGCTATGGATGTACCGACGTCTGTGGCTGTTTAAAGCTCCCATACTTCCATCTTTAAAATCATAGACAGTTGGTACTATACCCGTGTTTCGTGTTTGGAGCATTGGCTTCAGTCCATCAGACTAGCTGGTGTGAGCATTTACCGCAGCGTCTCCACACCGGTAGTGGCTGAGAACACTGAATGTTCCATGTTCTCCAAGCTTAAGGGATTCGGAAAATCAAACGTAGTTCTAACGACGCAAACATTTCCGTTGAATGAACGGGTTATTCATCGAACTGCAGATCCTTACTCGTGTACATAGAATAATTGTGTATTCTGAATGGGAAATACATCTCCTCTAGAGGGATGGAATAATGTAATAAAATGTGCGGTCTCGGTGCTGAAGCAGGTGATATGTTTCTAATGAAAATACTTGTTTCTTTCCATTGTTTTTTTTTGTGTGTTCTCAGGCGTTAAGATCGTCTAAACTGACTAATACGGCAAACAATGACGTAAGTCTGATCAACAGGGTAATCCTTGAAATTTGTATTCTGTGTCTGGAAATTTTGCGTACGAGATTTCGGCCTATTGAGTAAATCTCTCGAGACTACTTAAGAATTTTTGTAAGATGAAATTTAATGTATTTATGTGATTAAACAATCGAACCCTTCGAATAAAAACGGGTCCAATCGCGTGTTGCTGGAAAGCTACGATGCGTTTAACAAATTTTATAATCAAAGATTTCATGCGAATGCAGTAACACATCAATCGACACTTTTGAATAAAATTTAAGTTTGTCGCCAGTTGGCTGGGAATTCCAAACTATTTCTGCACTCAAGGGTTCGGAATTCTCATGCGTCACTTCCGCCCCACTAAGGGCATATTTGAGGAAGTGAGAGAACCAACGAGCGTACTCACGAAGGCGATCGTCAATTGGAAGTAATCAGACCCAGGTAGCAAAATTTATTGACCTAATATTGAGCCAATATACAGTCTCAATATTGACTGGAAATTCAAAATGAACATTGGGGAAATACCATATTTTGGAAAATTCGGTTGATTTGGAAAAATGTATTGGCCCAATAACAATATTATCATCAACCCAATATCAATAATTATTGTGTCAATATTGACTTTATAATGAGGTGTTCCCTACAACAACATTGGCTTAATACTCAATTCCTGATATAAGGTTGATATTGGTAAAACAAAATTGTCCCGATAACGATGTATTCACTAACCCAAAATCAGCTAATTATTGTATCACCATGGGCTTGATATCGAGGTTATAAGACCAGGTGTTGCTGCTTCAGCCACTGAGTTCCGTTTTGCGGCGTAAAGCGGCGGCCTTACTTACACTTCCACCCCCCACATTAACTATCGGTTATACGCAGAGGAGAAGTTGGAAGTTATAATTTATAAAATTTACATTGAGATATATTACAATTACTGAGCATAAATAAACTAGAATTGAGGTTTGAGGGGTAACTAAGGTAAGGCACTACAAGGTGTCTCTTAGAAAAATACAAGGTGGTCAGGCAACCTGTACATGCAGTTTGATCCCGTCAAGTGTGCGTAATTGTTCAATATATAGACATTTATTGCTATAGTAGCATATGACAAACGATTTTATCATATTTTTTTGAAAAAAATATTCCTTCGAAACTCATTGGACGACTGAAAAAACAAGAACTGTGAACCTGTGATTGCAGTAATTCTGAATATACATATTATTGTAACGTATTCACATTTCTTGATATCTGTCAAATATATCTGCACTCATTAATGACTGAAATAACTATTCATTAACTTAATTGATACATTTTATACAAATTACACCGTATTATTGGAGTACGATATCAACCCAATGTTCGGGCAATAATAATTTACATTTTAACAAATATTATTAAATTGCGAGATTTTTAAATATAATGAGATAGTTTCCACTTATTTGAAGATCATACATAGATATATACACTGTCAGTTTAATATTAGAAATAAAAATATTTACTACATTGTCCCACTAACAAGTTGATATCATAAATAAGTGTATTTTTTTCGATATTGTCTTGTTATTAGCCTATTATTGTAATACAAGATTCCAATATCGGGTCAATAAATAATTATCAACCCAATATTGGCCAAATAATTTCTTGCTACCTGGGGATGAATAGTGCGAACCTCAGGGGTCTAAACTTTATTGCAGCCGGCAGGAGAAGAATTGACCTAATTTGACGGTATTCGTAAATAATAATAAACATGGGCCGACGAGCCCCTTCGAAGGAACTACACGCGTGTTAACGCGAAACTCTACTGAGCTGACTCTGCGTGATGAGCAACACGAGGATGAAATTTTATCAGGAGATTAGAAATTTACAACCTGACCGCAAGGGTACCGCCGATGACTTGTGCAGTAACAAGACGAAACTTATCAGTCGATAATAATCAATGAAAAACAATGTTTCGAGATTAAACTTGACCTCTATTATGTCTTTGAGGAATGCCAAGAGAGGGAATACGTTACAAATTCTCTCTCCTTGTACGAAGTTCTCTGTATTAAATGATCGCATTGTGTTTTTCTTTATATTTTCATGTCGTTGGATTGCCGAAGGTTGTTAAAAAAATACAATGCTGAGTATGTTTTTATTCCTTTTTGTGTACGTCTATGTTGTTTGTGTGAAATGTGCCTTCGAAAATGTATTGTGTGTTCTTCAAAAAATTTTTTATCGTCGGGTTGCCACAGGGAAACCAAAATAGGAACATGTAATATGTGTTCTTCTTCCTTTTCTGCGTTTAGATTCTTTGTACTGAATGTGCATTTTCAAGATTTATTGTGTGTCCGTTAGGAAGTATTGGGTGATTGCAGCGTAACTCATAGTCGTGTTACAGCAGCGTGAATGACTAGACACGCATGAGACGTATGGTATGTGTAACAATTTCATGTAAAAAACATTCGATGGCGGGAATATTGTATTATTGTGCGTACGTAATTTTTTTTTCTTGCAGTTTGTAATATGAAAGAATTTAACTTGCGGTAGAAATATGTACCTTACGGTAGAAAATTTGAGCTAAATTTTCAATTTGGATCAAATTTTCAGAAGGGAGCAGGGTTGTAATGATAATTGCAAAATACATCTTCGTAAAACTACACATAAGCTGTAGCAAATACGCGGGAAATACAGCCGGGCGCCGGGCGCGTCCGTGAGGTGGATAGGGGGTGAAGCGTCTTCCCAAAAAGGGGAAGACGCTTCACGTTAGATGAGGGGCAGGAGCAGAATGTAAAGCTAGTACGCACAACAGCACAAGAAATGCGAAAGAGTAGGATATTGACATGTAGCATGAAAAAAATGTGTGAGAATTTATTCACGACGTGCTAGGAAACAAGTTTTTTTGGGGTTATAAAAAGATTTGAGCGAGCTGTGCGTAGTAAACAAGATGAAAGCGAGGGACACGTAAGCATAGAGAGGTGACGTTCTCGGGCGAACCAATCAGAGACATACAATTTTTCACGGGACAGCCACCGCGCATCGTTTGAGGGGAACGTGTATAAGCGTTGGGCGGGAAAAGGGTTGCCCACTTCACCGGCACCCTGATTCTGTGTAACACGTCGACAAGATGTAGGCCCAGAGAGCAACAAAGGGAGGTGAGCAAATGTTTGCTTGTTAGGAAGTGAAGTATTTCAGGAAGTAATTGCATTTAGAATATTAATTTTGTTCCTACAACAATTATTAAGACTTGTTTTATTACGTTGTGTTGCATGACCGGTTAGAGTTAAGAAGCGTCAGCGAGTAACGTCAGAGATGGGGTTGCCGTCTAAAGCAGTGTATTGTGTTCTTTTTTATAATTATTTTGTTCTTAAGCAGGGTGGTGAGTAATTTTTTTTAATATGGGGTAAAATCAAGCATTAGTTTCTGGTACATTTGAAACAATGATGAGATCCCGAAATTTTTTAGTTCGTTTGTTTGATATCATTCATCTAACACGTTGTGCGACCAAAGCCAACAATAAATTTCAAACACGCCATTTTGGCAAGTCAAGTGATTGAAGCAAATGCTAAGGTTATTAATATTTCCTTTGTTTTGTTTATCGGTAGAAACAAATCCATATTTTCTGTTGGAATCTCGTGTATTAGGTTCGTTAATTGAGAGGGAGTAAATTTTTGGAATTCAATTTAGAAAAAAGGGGGATAAGCACGAGAAATTGCTGGGGAATAAATTACTCAACTGAATTATTGTTCTCAGGTTGTATTATTTCCACACACCCAACCGCTTGGGGTGGCAGCGAGGAGGACGCCAAGGTGGCGTACCGAGCAAAAGCGTCATCGACTTACTCGACAAATACCCAAACAGGAAAGTGGAATCAGGCGGCTGCGCTTAGCAACATCTTGTAAGGCGCTAATAGTTTGGAGACAACTCGGCATCGCTTGCATTATCTATCTCCTTGTCATGAGAGCAATGTGAATCACGTGTCTTTCGGAAGCACATGTAGGGTTCCTTCCTGGCTAGTAGCGTTCAACTATAAACCGGGAAGTCCCAGGTTCGTTAGTCCGTAACTGTGGTTTCTCTATATTCTCTATATGAAGAAATAATAACACACGGTGTGTGAACTGGCAGCTATACTTGAGAGATGGGATACGTTACAACAAGTACACACTCTGGCTCCAAAGGTCAAGAGCTCGTTCAGGGTCACGTACTGACCTCAATTATATCCCACACGCGCTGACTCCGGTCGGTCGGTGCAGGCGTACTTAAACTTGTCAGTCGACAGGAAACCCAATGAAAAGGATCCTACATTACTCCCCTCTTCCTCGGAAGTGGTCCACCACTTCAGGAAGATACGTTCCGAAAATCTACTTAGTGCAAACAGCTATGGTGACAATGAATTAATACATTTAGGTCTAACCAATACAATGTTCATGATCAGGCGGGGTCTATACAGCTGTCAGTTCCTTATTACTCAAACAAGACAACTCAAGCAAAAGCATTGCGTAAGATATAATGAATAACCTGGGTACGCTGAGTAAAATATAACTACGTAACCGAATTTACAAGCACGCCAGGCAAAACCAGAAACAATGAACTCAAAAGAACAATTAAGTCTAGGTTGACAAAACGAAACTCTCGTCTAAATACGGAATATATGGAATATATATGGTATACAATACGGAATACGGAACGCATAGTTTGTGTCAGACATCTGGAGACACGGAGGTCCTTTTTCAACGTCGTCCGATAGGTGACCAACGACGTCTAGGGGACGTCTCAACGCGGCAGACGACCGTCACATGCAGTGAAACAGTAAACAAAACGGAATTAACATCAGCACTTATAAGCAGTCACAAATGGTATAAGCATTGCAAAACATCAAACGAGTGAGGGGCATCTCACGTATAAAACCCTTTTGAAGAAAGGAGTCTTGATAAGTGAAACAAAATTGAAACGGGAACTCAAGAAGTCAACCTGTAGGGGAGATAGCATCCAATTAGGTTTGAAGATTAATTAACCTTGCTCAGTCAACTCTCAATGTCTCTCTGTCAGTAGAGAATCCGACAGGAACTCAACTACACAGTCGTTTGAGGTGAAAGGGGTCGAGGGGTATCTACCCGTCGGAAGGAGAACTGTCGCCGTCCGGGTTTGACTGGGGGAGGGGTTGTACATGTGAGAGGCTCATGTTTCGGTGGGCTGGTCGGGCTAAGGGGCAAGTTTTCTGGGATCAATGGCATTATTTGTCGGCCTCGGCAGTACGTCAAGTCGTTTGTCAAGTCAATGCCGGGCGGGAACGGGGGAGATTCCGGGGGTGCTCGCATCGGCAGGTAACCGGAGTTGGTCAGTGACGCCGTCTCATAAGTGTTATCAGTAGGCACACATTCCGTACGGAGTTGCGCGAGTTCGCTGGCGAGTTCGCAAATCCGCTGTTCTAGGTGAGTCGTGATCCCAACTGTGTCCCTATTGCAATCCCTGAGAGTTCGCAAGTCGATCTCAATCAAAGAAGATTTGTACATAGTTTTAGCCTTCCTGGCCCTTCGTTTGAATCCAAACCAATAACCAAGAGCGCCCAAGCCGAGAACAAACGCAGCCAACAAAATGTAAGTTGTAACGTCATTATGCACCGGCCGGGATCCATCACGTAACAGCTCCCTGGTGGCGTAGATCTGGCTAAGAGATTGATTTAGTTGTTGTAACTCACCTTTAGTATCCGTCGTCAGAACACGGTGTGGTGGGACTGTAACGGTAAGATTGTGCATTGGGATTAGGAGTACGGGAGCTTGGGTAACGTTCAGGCTCATCGCACTTTGTGTATGATACTGATGCGTCTGGGTCTGTGCAGAACAGGGGGCCGTTACTCTCAACATCCCCTTCAGAGAGGATACCTGGTTGCCTGAAGGGCACATCACCGTGACATAGGTTTTGGCAAAGAACCAGATATACCAGGCGTTACGCAAGTATAGGGCATAAGGCCGGTCGGTCTCCTGGAACCGCTCGTAGACACACTCGCCGGTGGTTCGGTTGTGTTTCAACAAATTGTGCACACAGTCGTTAGGAGTGAGAGTCTGTAACGGACTCAAGACCTCACAAATGGTCATACTTTCTAATACAGTACACTCCTTCAAATCGAAAAACGCCAAATGATGCGTTTGGGAATACGCCACAAAGGGCGCGATCCCACTTAGGACCATATACCCGTCAGGAGTGGGCATTGGTGTAACATGTATTTTAACGAGAGCATAACTCTCGTCCTGAGTCACACACGGTAGTTCAATGACATAACAGTCGGTGAATCGAGTAGGCCAAGCCTTTGCAACTTGAAGGGCTCGGTCATAATTTTCCCGTATCTCTCGGGACGTGTAGGGGTATACACACATTTAAGCTGGGACTCCATCTGTTGGACATAGGCTATGAAGGTATCCGATTCAATAATGGGCCCCACCCTACCACTGTTTAGAGTAGCCCCTTCCTGAATACTTTGACCCAACAGTTCTGTTAAATAGACCACGCAAGTCTCTACCTCAGACAGAAGGGTAGTATACACATGATACTGTGTAAGACCGTGTACCTCGTCGGTGGTTTGTTCTAGATCCGTTATAATACTCCCTAGAGTAGTAACAGTATGGTTCACTAATTCGACCACTTGGCCTTGCTCAGATTTTAACAGATCTACTTCGTGGGCGATATACGCCGTGGAGTTCTCGAGGTGTTTTAAGTCTTCCTCTGTTGCAGTTCCAAACAATCCCTTTAATATGGAGCCCCCTAAATTGAGTAAACCACGTTTTCGGCGTGAGAAAGGATGCAGTTTAGAGAAAGTGCCGGCACTGGCGTCCGTCAACCGACGAAACGTCATGGCTGGATTCCACATTGGATCCAGTGGGGTGGTGTCATTATTGCAAAATGCCCCCATGCAAGTGACCGTGCTCGGGGCCGAAGAATTTAGGAATAATAGGAAGATTTGCCTTCTACAAGCTACCTCTAATCATTGAACATCTTCCCGAGGAACCACTTTAATAAGGATCCGTCTCATTAAAAAACTGATACGGACGATCTGCTCTTTAACTACTTTCACCTGAACTACACCCAAATTCTTCAACATGATCGTTTTTAACTGAAGTACGGTCTTACTGAACTGGTTAGCTAGCTCCCCGAGGTTTATTTTAACAAAGTCCCTCAACGTAAGCTTGAGTTTAAGCAAGAGATGGCCCCTCACCGATTTGAGGCCGGGGTAGTGCTCCACCATGGCGCCGACATGCGTACTGGCTTCGCCACCCAACGGTGTGGAACTCGACGTCGCTCCTGCATATGCCAAGACGAGGCCGCCCAGAAGTAGCCAAAGGTACAGCCGGGGTGTACTGCAAGGCGTCCACATTTATAAGTAAAATTCCAGGTACATGAAATTTATTCTTAGGTACGGATGAGGATCTAACAAATGTGATCCAACAGGCATAACTGGCATAGAATCATCTTAGTCTGACTTCGTCAGATAATCTGCATTGCAATCTAGGCTAGTCTAACTAATTTGATAAAAGACAGAATTTAGTAAGAGAAATATATCGTTCGAAAATTCGGTGCGGCATGTTGCCCAGGCATGTCGCCCCTCACACAATGGGAGATTGGTCCACCAATCGGATTACAAACCACACGACTGCAACTCTAAAACCAATGCACCCAAAAATAAAATCATAACATACCCCTACTAGGAGGTAACACAAAATACATATTTGGTTACCGACTAATGTTAGAAATAAAGCGGAAAGAAATACATAAGAACACGAAAACATTCACCTAATGAGGGAAAACCAACATGTAGAACAACATTAACGCACAACAGAACCGCGCGAGCGCTCCCGAGGAGCCTCACAACGCTCTATCACTGACCGGAAACTGCAAGCAAAGAACAATGACCTGCGGCAGGGTACAATTGAACTCACAATAATCGCAAACATAGAAGCTGAACGAAACATCGGCAAACATCAAAAACATCTGCAAATATTTCAACAGAACTCATTAAATCAAAACATCGAGAAAAAAAAAATTAAATGGAATGAGAAAAATGAACGGGGAAACCGCTCGAACAGTACATACCGAAGGATCACGGAGATCACCATGATCCGGATCAATGAGAAAATGATGAGCGACTGTTGTAGCGAAGATGCTTGATCACTCAAGGGTTAACGACAAGAGAATGGAGCGGTCAGCAAGCAAGCCTTCAATTTATACCGAAGAAAAAAAGTAGGACACCGGACGTAAAAATCACGTGAAGTTGAGTGACGAACGTCCAACAATGTGAAAATGTAAAAAAATACTCCCTCCAGTACGGTAAGGCGTGCACGCACGGCATGCTTATCCCAAGGGAAAACATCCGTCGTGATGACGTAAAACACTTCTGACGAACTCAAGCACACGACTAAGAGCTGTTTTGCGTATCCGGTTCATGCTCCTTGCATACAGACTCATATACTGGCTACACACGTACTGCATGCATACTGGTTAACTTTAAGGACTGTTCGAGGAACACCCGTTTATATTCATTACAGTAATTAACCTAGATTACTCTCGATCGGAATCTCCGAGTGTGAACTTACTTTAATTACATTCCTCATTAATCTACACTACCTCTTACTGTCTAATTATTACTTGCTAACATTAGTATATTATCAAAGATTGGCTGTTTCCAATCAAACATTTCGATGACATCTCCATAAAGAAGAGAGAAACAAATTATGAGAGGGTCAACCTCCACGTGAAAGCGACAACCTGGGAAACTGAATAAACAAGAATGAATAGAGAGAGATGACGTTGTAAATAAAATGCATGATTTAACTGAGAATTAAATTAAATAACACAACTGCAAGTAGAACAATGGAATAAATACAACATTAAAGCGAACAATAAAAAAAAACGCACATAGAATTGAAGCCAAACCATTAGATGTAAAAAAACTTATGCTCGATTCTTGAGTTCTAAAATGTTGTCAATATGACTCAGTCTGGTCTTCTTGGTGACTGGATTCTCCAATTCGTACTGATGTGTTCTGGTACGCTGTTTGACAACATACGGGCCGTCAAATCGATTACATAATTTAGTGTATGCGTTCTCATGAGGTACATGGCGCAGGTAACAACGTGTTTCTACTTCCAATGTGCGAAAACTTCTATTTTTATTTGCTTGCGTTAGGTATTCGTCAGCACTACTATCAAGAAC
>JACJUY010012164.1:0-23208 GCA_014220935.1 Platorchestia sp. MABIK | reverse complement strand
GGGATATATGGTGGGTGGTCTGGGTGCTAAGTCAGGGATATATGGTGGGTGGTCTGGGTGCTAAGTCCGGGCTATATGGTGGGTGGTCTGGGTGCTAAGTCCGGGCTAGACGCGGGCAAGACGCGGTGACGACCTATCTGGTATCACTGGCGGCTGACGGCTTTGAAGAGGGTACAGGAAAACTTGTCTCACGTTATGACAAATGCCTCAACCTTCATGGTGACTACATAGAAAAATAACTAAGACATTGTGAATCTTTTAATAATAAAATCATCTTGTTATCAGAATTTGTCTTTTTTATAGCCTATCGGAACTTGAAAAAAAACAGCCCTCGTATATTGCTTTTTGTAAAATAAAACGCCACCGTAAAAAAGTTCTTCAGAAAGAATGTCCACCACACGATAGAAAATCATCCACCAGAAAAAAAAATCGTAAATCGTTGACTGGAAAATAAATTGGAAAGAAAATTTATAAGAAATTGGAATGAAAATTTAAGAGAAAATCTTGCACTAATAAATCCTCCACCACAATTCCCCCACCACAACTCCCCCACCACCCCCCCACCGGGAGGCGGGAGCGAGCAGACAGCGTACGACTGAGGTCTGTCCCTCGTCAGTATGTGTGTTGTGACTGTTTTCTTCCATTAATCACAGCATAATTGTGCCTAATTACAGAACTTGAGTATAGTTCGGGATAATTGACGTCCAGACATCGCATGGCATCACACACGTGACATTCGACAACAATAGTAGTCGACAACAATAGTAGTCGACAACAATAGTAATCGACAACAATAGTAGTCGACAACAATAGTAGTCGACAACAATAGTAGTCGACAACAATAGTAGTCGACAACAATAGTAGTCGACAACAATAGTAGTCGACAACAATAGTAGTCGACAACAATAGACGTTAGCAGCGTTCAACGTTCAACATTAGCTATTACTTTTCGTCAAAATAATGCTTATTCAAAATCAAATTATTATTTAAACAATTTAAACAATTTATTTACCACAGGTGATACAGAGGTAGAATGTTTCTTAAGGCTAATACAATGGTCAAACTAGAGTATAGCTACCTGTGGGCCCGAACAAGTTCAGCGACTTCTAGGGCATCCTACCATCACATTATTCTAAGGTGTACAATAATGTTTAACCTAATTCACTTAACCTAGTTTCGCAATAGACTGATCACTGTGATAATTGACTTGATATTTGATGCTGTATTTTACAATGTCGGTCAAATCGGTTATATTTAACAATATATTCGATAAAACGATTAAGAGCAGACTGAAGATCGGTTACGTTACCTATGGCAAATTACATTATTAGGACCAGACATGTAGGAGGCAAGATGTGACTTGGTGATCTTACACGACTAGTATTCTGATGGGAAGTGAGATTCAAGATGTTTTTTGAATAGTTTGTAAGAATAATTCATAACTGCTTTTCATTTGCATGGAAACGATACTTCCATTTTTCAATTTTAGCTTTTCATGAAAAGTCAACAGTTCTAAAAATACTACGTCATGTATGACAATAAAATTAATTTAAAACAATATTTCAATTATACGCAATGTAAGTACATTTGTATAGCATTCACAGCACGTACAATTTGATATTTTTTTTGTAAGCCTAATTTCCATAATATTGAGGCCTTTAGTATGTTATTCTGGTTGGTAGTTTTCGTATCTTGCAAAGAACCAATATTTTTGTCTCTCAATAACACCAGTTACTCAATAATGATTTATCTAATTACAAACCAAGTTAACTGGCAAGTGTATTCATTTAAATTAAAATGTTCTGAAGATTCGTTTCCTGGAAGATTTTCATTAGTTATCATACAAGTAAACAAAGACATTCAAAATACCGGGAAAGTTTATACTAATTTTTTCGTCTTATCAGGTGCGACTCTGTAAAAAATACCTCATGTAGTTCAAATAGAAAATCCGATTTTGGATGGCTGCAATGTCAATTGTTTTTCTAATTAATACATGGACCGATAAAATCTTCCAAACAATGTAAGGTTATTTTTATCAATCGTAGCAATCTTTCAGTCATTTGTTGGAAAATCTATCTTATTCAGATTTTCTTAACTTATTTCTTAACAAACTTATAACTTATTTACAATTAAATTTATTTCCAATCTTTCAATCAATCCTTGCAATCTTCTCGCTAGTCGAGAAGGTTGTCAAGTCGCTCCCATTTTTATTATTACTAGTGCACACGTGCTGGTCGGCATCAGTCTGGAGAATTTCACCCCTTCTTTCTTGAGTTGAATTCTCTCGTGCCACTCAATGTTGTCCAGCGCTATGACGAAGAATTTTCTCGCTTCTTTCATGTGTTAAGCTCTCTCTAGCTACTCGGTGTTGCTCTGCATTATTCCGTAGAATTTCCAAACGCCGGTCAAGGGTCAATTTAGCTCCAGCTTTTCGTTGGCGAGCAGCATTGCTTCGTCTTGCCATTTCGCGTTGTTCATCCGATCGTCTTCGGCGTCTTTCTTGCTGTCGAAGTCTTGCTGCTTCTCTCTTGCGGTTGGACACATTTCTATCCATGGTGGCCTCTTTTGCCGGAATTTTATTCTGAAATATCGTCTATTATCTCTTCGAAGCTTTTCAAGAAAATCACAATTTCGAAAACAATAACTCAAGTTCCAAAATCTTGGGCCTTATACTAAGTGGTAGCCAGGTTACTGGTCAAACGAATTTAAAACATTTATTTTTGCATTATCAATTTAAAATATCAAAGCAACATGATGAATTTCAACAGAGAAAGCTCAAAAGAGAATTTCTACTTGTAAAAATAAGCCGATTGCGTATTCTGGATACCATAATGCAAGAGGGGGTCACACAGACGGACGGACGCGGCTCCTTTTATATTGGTGATTTGTTATTATTATTTCTGTCAAGTCGTTCCCATTTTTAGCATTATTTATTGTTATCTCTGTCAAGTCGTTCCCATTTTCAGTATTACTTATTATTATTTCTGTCATGTCGTTCCCATTTTTGGTATATTTTATTATTATTTCTGTCAAGTCGTTCCCATTTTTGGTATTTTTTATTATTTTTTTGTCAAGTCGTTCCCATTCATCAACAAGTCGTTCCACGACGACTAAGAAGTCCTTCATTCATGAACATAAACTGTCTTTGTTGCTGAACAAAGAAGAATTCAAGAAAGACCGACACAGCGGTGGAGGTCACCACCTCCAGAGGTCGCGTCTTATCTTACCAGGAACTGATGAGGTGTGGTGGTAGCTGTGTGATGTCTTATATGTCAATGTTTAGACCATCACAATATATATCTAACATTTGCATTGCTTCTAATGCCTTGTATCATTTTTATTAAATTTTTATTTGCTATTTAATGAAATGCTTATACTCGTATCATCCAATCACAACATCTTTTCATTCTTATCTCTTGATAGTCTTTACTTTTCTGTGTATTTACCGTCGTGCATAGAGATTATAGGAACAAATTCGTGCTGTCTTATATGCCAATGTTAACGCAGTTACATTACCTTTTCGTATTTCCATCGGGTAAAATGCCTTGTTTTATTTCTAATGCAATGTTAATACAACCAGAGCACCATTTTTGTGTCGATGTGCTCACAGTATTGTGACAGTTATGCATGCAGAGCTTATAAGAATAAATTTGTGTTGTGTAATATATCTATGTTTATTACAGTAACAAAACCATTTTTATTTTTATAGGTTCATATCAGTTTTTGAATTTTGGTCATAGAGAATATGATTTGCCTTAATTCATGCTGAAGTTGCAGCGTGGCTAGACTATAGCGTGAAGTGCAGCGTGGCTAGACTATAGCGTGAAGTGCAGCGTGGCTAGACTATAACGTTGAAGCACGAAATAAACACACCTTTAAAATTTTTTAATTTTTCTATTTTTAGTTCAAATGTTTTCAAATTTTAAATTTCATTTATTTTTAAAAATATTTAATTTTTTAATTTAATAGACCACCGAAGTCAAATTTTGACATGATGCGTTACAAATTTCATGAATATTTTCTTCCACTAAGCCAATACGACGAAACCTGTACACACATGTGTGTGTGTTATATACATGTAAGTATACATGTATGTGCACAAATTATTGTAGTATTTGCTATTATTTATCATTTTTATCAAAAAACGGTTTCGCGTTATATGTGCTTTTCTTGGTGTAAATTAACTCCCTCGTTATATAATTTTATCAAAAATGCTTCTTTGATACGCTATATTCTCTTGGTATATATTGTTATTCCTCAATAATGTAATTTCATCAAAATCCACTTTCATTAAATATGTAAATTGTTGTCTTGGTGAATATTGGCATTCCTCAATATACAATTTTTACCAAAAATACTTTCGCATAATATATTTTTACCAAGGATGTACTCATCTTCCTTATTATGTACTCCACCAAATATACTCACATGTAGCGTGTATCTGCAGTTTTAGAATGACATATGCGTTTAGTATTCTAACCTAAAAATAGTTTCTCAAATATCAGCCAGTTGTGAAGGGTTAAATTTTCAGTCTCAAAATAAATGATGTTAAAGTGTTAAATTGTGTCCAAGTCAATAATAGAATTTAATTTCTGAAATTTCATCCCGAAATAAACGGTAATCTTCAGCCGAAAATGTTATATTTTAAATATAGGTCCAAAAGTTCAACCTAAATCTCAATTTCCCAATTTCAGTCAATCCTTTACAACCAAGAAATTAGCAAGAAAACCTACATGTCCATAATTTCAAACCCAAATCGACGTCCAAAAGATCAACCAAAATCACATCTCAATTTTAAATTTCAACCACTCATTAACGGCCAAGCTTTTAACAAGAAAACTTAAATTTCTATAATTTCATGTTGAAATTTACGTTCAAAAGTTCAACCTAAATCTCAATTTCAGGCACTCCTCAGCGACCAAGATATAATGAAGAACATTTAAATTTTCATAATTTCATGCTTAAATCCATTTCTAAAAGATCTACCTAAATCTCAATTTTAAATATCAGTCTCTCATTAACGGCCAAGATATCAACAAGAAAACTTGAATAATTAGAATGTTAGTCTTATATTTATTGTATAAGTCCTTATATTGTATCTAAGCCCAAAAGTTCAACCAAAAGTTTAATTTCCCAATTTCAGCCACTCATTAGCAACTAAGATATTGCCAAGAACACTTAAATTTCTATAATTTCACGCTTAAATCTACTTCCAAAAGATCAACCCAATTCTTAATTTCGGCCACTCGTTAACGGCCAAGATATTAACAAGAAAACTTAAATTCCTAGAATTTCAGACTGAAATCTGCATGCACTTGGAACTACTGCCCAGCGAACACACGAGCAAACGTCCCTCACACACAAGGCACCTGACCTCCACGTCTCGTGGCACAGAAATGCAGATTAAAATTCCTTCGACGCTGATTTAAAATACGGAATTTTGCTAGCTCTTTTATGGCATTTTTTACGCACGTAACGGACTTAACGTAATTTCACATCAGTTTTTACGGGCTTTATGTTTTAACAGGGAAATGTTGGTGTACTGCGAGCTGTAGCTGAGGGTGGATTTTTGGTGCATATATGACTCGCAAGGTGAGATGTTGTGGTGGAAGGAATTCGGGGTAAATGAGGATTTATTTATTATTTTCGTCAATAGAACGTACATAACATAACGTACCCCCACACAACTCCACGTACCCTACGTACCTCAACATACCCCTACGTACCTCAACATACCCCTACGTACCTGCAAGTGTTCCCACGTACCTCTACCAGCTCCTACGTACCTAAAAGTTACCCGCGTACCTCTACCAGCCCCTACGTACCTCTAAGTTTCCCACGTACCTCTACCAGCCCCTACGTACCTATAAGTTTCCCACGTACCTCTACCAGCCCCTACGTACCTGTAAGTGTTCCCGCGTACCTTACTAAATCTCCACGAATTTTCACATAACTCACACTCATAGCTCAGAAGATAATCAGATAATCATCGTTGCCCTAATCAATGATGATTATCCCATCCATGAGACGTCGAATAATAAATGCCCTGGAACGCTGATTCAAAGAAACGCTCACCGTCCTCTAAAGGAGGTAGCGTTTCGGACGCCGCCCTTCGGGTAAAAAAAATTCCTTGAAAAACTTCGGGGTACAATTTGCGCGTCACAACTGCAAGGTTTTCTAATGTACACTTGCGCGTAAATTTTATGACAGGCGGCCTTGTGTTGGTTGTGAGGGCCGGGGGGGGACGTATGGGTACAGGGAAGGTACTTATGGGTACTTGATGAAGGGGTGTACTTGGGTACAGGAGGGACATGGGATGCGTGGGAGAAGTTATGGGAACGTCAGGGATACTTGAAAAGTACGAGGTATGTAGGCAGACAGGGGGTACTTGTACTTGAAGAGTACAGAGTAGGTAGGGATACAGGGGGTACTTGTACTTGAAGATTACGGAGTAGGTAGGGATACAGGGGGTACTTGTACTTGAAGAGTACGGAGTAGGTAGGGATACTGGGGGTACTTGTACTTGAAGAGTACGGAGTAGGTGAGGATACAGGAGGTACTTGTACTTGAAGATTACGGAGTAGGTAGGGATACAGGGGGTACTTGTACTTGAAGAGTACGGGGGTAGGTAGGGATACAGAAGGTACTTGTACTTGAAGAGTACGGGGGTAGGTAGGGATACAGGAGGGTACTTGCAGCAGGGGGGTACTTGGGTGTGCGGGGGGAGGGGGGTGAGAGGTCATCCAGTACACCAGAGATGATAACCACTCATCAGCTTTCAATTCCAACTTTATATACTTTTTTATTAAAACCATCATTATTTAAATATAACTACTATAGTTTTCCAGTGTCTGACTATGAAGCATGGAGAGCAGTGCAAGTTGTTTGAGTAAGAGAGTTTCCCCTATAACATCTTTCGCACGTTTTCTTTGTTTACCATAATCACCGGAGGAGCTGCTCGTCCTACAAAAATGTGTGATTTCGGGATTTGAACTTTCGTCCTACTTGTACAAACTGCAATGCTTTACTGTGCAGTGGAGACGTTTGCGTGAAAAGAATAGAAGAACGAAAAATTGCATCCAACTTTGAAAATGCGAACTTTGATAACAAAGTCTGTAAAATTCGCCATCTCTTCTTCAAAAGATCAAACGAATAAAAATACGACCTATAAAGTGAACAATCATAAAAAAGTGTGCAAAATTCCCTGTTTAAAAAATCAAACACACAAGATTGTCACTTCGGAAACAGGCGTCTATGAATAATATGTGTACAACATACATATTATCTTCACTGATCAAACGAATCAAGATATAAACTTTTGAATCAATACCTTCAGTATTGGACGCGAAATTAATAAAGATTACGCTTAGCCTCATTAAAGCGATCAATATACAACGACAACGGTAAATTAATGAGGATAAAGCGTAAATAATATTGATTAAATATTATAAATAGGGTACAAGTTCAGAAGAATCGTTTCGGTGAAAGATCAACTAATAACGATAAAGTTTAATTAGGAACGAATCAGTTCAATTAATGACGACAAATTTCAATCAATAACGATAAAGTTCAATTAATAACGATAAAGTTCAATTAATAACGATAAAGTTCAATTAATAATGATAAAGTTCAATTAATAACGATAAAGTTCAATTAATAACGATAAAGTTCAATCGATAGCGATAAAGTTTTATCAATAACGATAAAATTCAATATATAACGATTAAGTTTGATTATAGCGAATAATTCAGACGATCCGTTTCTGCAATAGTTAAAGTAATAACAAAAATTCAGAAGACCCATCGCTCTAAAAGTTCACTTAATAACGACAAAGTTGAATAAATAAGGAATAAGTTCAGAAGATCCGTCAGTGCGAGACACTGCACAAGATGCGGCGCGTGATCTGAATGTCGGACGGCGCGGTGTGCGGACCGAGCAGTGAAATCTGCGGAACGAATCAAGTTACGTTCTGGGAAATATTAAGACTGAGAGACCGGATTTCCCAGCAACTTACGTCGTCGTATCTTTACAAAAAGCTGCGTAAATTTTCCTACTTGGACTTGTTAACGCTACGAGTAATTTAAAATTTTCTTACAATTTAATTTGGGCATAAAAACACGAGTAATTTCACGGTGGCTTGGATTTTGCATGAAAAAAGAAACGATGACGCAGTAAAAAGGCCCGACCACTTCTGAAATTAATAAAAATAGGCAATGTTACTCGGATTAAAATGAAATTGAATGTGATAATCGCTAAAATTAGTTTGATTATGGCGAAATCATTGCGATCACGGCTAAAATTAAGACGATTTGATAAAACAAAAAGATTATTTGTTAAACTGATATGAGAATAGCTTAAATTTATAAGATAACAGTTACATGTAATTAATATTATACCTAAAATAATAAACGTTATAAACAACAATACAAAGGTTAAAATAAACGTACATTTAATTAGTACAATAAACGTTACAGAGCACCAGTCTTCGTAACAATGATATCCAGTAGATTGATATTTATTGACCGTACTTGCAGCAGAGTGACCGTATTAAACTTTAGTTTATTGCAGAAATACTTGTTAAGTCAAATTGCCTACATTTTTGGAGAGGAAATTATTGTTTGTAAAATGTGGGTTTGTTACATGTCTTATTTTCAGAACTTATTGGGTAATTTTGGACCTGATTATTTAGTATTAATAAAATCAGGGCGTTGAATTTGTATTGTTTTATTGAATAGGGAGCGTGGTCGGTGACGAGAGTTGGACCGACCAAACAATCAACCAAGCAGCTTCGCTAGCAGCCGACCAATGAAACAACCGACCACACCACTAACCAAACAAACCATGTACACTTGGCAAGCCATGTACAGCTATACTAACCATGTATAACTTCAAATTCATGAGGATACATAAAATAGTTTGCCATGTACGGGGATATTATACATACGGTCCGTTAACCTCTCTCATCAAAGAACCCGTTAAAATATCCGTATATCCAAAAATTCATTGTACAAATATTGCATGCAAATATTTTATTACAAATATTAAATACAAATTAGTTGAAATATTTGTATGGAAGGTCAGTGGATAACTACTTTACATGCGTTGAAGTTCCTTTATTCCAGTAGACAACTCCTTCAGCGTTGAAGTGTCCCGGTTTTATTTATTGACTGCAGTATTTTCTCTTCAAGTTCGAGTCTAGATTTATCGGCGCAGGTGACGAACAAATGCACAATGGCGATAAGCGACGGGCCATGCGGGCATGTGTTCGTAAAATCATCAAAGCATTTTATGTTTCGAAATTCATTCCAGGAAACGATGATTAATGGTGAAATGCTGAATAATGACTTTAAATATACGTTAGATAATGACATGAAATATCTGTTGAATAATGAAACGTTAAACAATGGTGAAAAGTTAAATAATGACGTTGAATAATGAAGCTTTAAATAATGGTGAAACCAATGCACACATACGTAATGGTATTCTCAGACGAAGTAAATGCCGTTTTCATTCCACCCAAGCAGCTGAACATCACGACGAATTTTTAAATGCCTTAAAACTAACGTCAGAACACAATGGCGCTACCCTTAGTCTAGCTGATACCGATTTCAGAGACCTGGGGAAGGGGGAAGGGAAACTATGGCTTTCTTTTTCCCGAGGGAAAGAAAAACAGGGCGCTCAAAACTGGGCTTGAACCCTCGGTCTCAGCGCAGGTAACCACTAGGCTACGGGGACCCCAAGCAACATTAAAGAATCATACTTCAATGCAGTTTATTATGACCTGCATGATATTCAACTTCGACCCCATCATTCTAAAATGAACTAGTAGCTTTTCAATTTTTTCCGTATGCGAAATTTCCGTATTTGACAGGGTTCAAAATGGTTTATGGATTATCGCACATTAATTTTCATGCTTACATCTATTCCATGGTTAATTCAAGGTCTCAAATTTTGACAGCTATTGGAATTTCATTTTTGATTTCTTCCTCTAGGTCAAATAATTTTTTTTTCTCTTAGGACATTTTCTTCACATCAAGTACCATACAACCGTCCCTGTCATGAAAACATATGTTCCTTTCCAACCCTGCATATGCTGTATACTGTTCATACTTTTCATAACCTAGAATGCCTCATACACTCCACACTCTCAACATTCTTTACATAACCTACATGTCTTGCATGCGCTGCATACCACACATACCCTACATACCTACATGTATACCTCGCGTGCCGATAACATGTGAACTAAATAGTCAAAGGTGTTGGCAGTAGTTTTCTAGTGGTCCAGAATTGCGAGCAGGCTGTGGTCTGCCTTGAACTTTCACTTTTATCGAAGTAGTTGTCACTGCCGAGGTAGACGTCGGGATGTGATATGCGTTACTTCTTTGGTTGATGTGTGGGCTGCTAGTTTTTATCCCGTTAACATATGTCTTATTTTGTCGACCCGCTATTATTCATTGTAGTTCTACTCCTACTACTACCAATAATACTACTTCTACTTACAACTGCTACCACTACTACTGTTTTACCTACTACTACTTTTACTGCCCCGACTGCTACTTTTACTCCTGCTACTATTACAATTGCTATACTTCTACAGAAAAAATACTACTACAACTACTTTTATTAGTAATTAATCTTCGAATGTAAATTAGTACATTAATGGTTCAATGAAAACAAAAACAAGCAGAGGTCCTGATATAGAACTTTATGGAACACCCGTTGAAATTTGACTGATTGAATCTTTTTCTTTGAGAAACATGTAGCTTTTTGTACTTTTGTTCTCATTTTTAAGATGATCATGATACTAGGGAGATTAATTTGACCACACAAGTAGAAAGTCTATGATGCATATTGGCTCAAATCCAAAGAGTAAAATTTTATTCGGGAGTAGGCGAGTAAATTTTCCCTTCTTCAATAGTTTTTTCAATTTATTTGTAATCTTTCGCGTTCGAAACTATTGTTATCGCAATGTGTTTGAAATACAAACTTGATATTTGTGAAAGTCTTGTTCTATGTTGATAAGTTTTAGCAAATTTTTACCTCGCAGTTTCATGAAGAAACAAATGCTCAGACAAGGAAGCTCGAATCTTCAAGAAAACACCTTTTTTCATGACATCTAAATGACTAAATTGGCACGCGCGTTACGCAAAATTTCTTGAGCGTGTCTAATTTGGACATTTTTTCTCATCAGTCAATGAAGCACATGCGCAGATATGGCTCTTGCGAAAATGCTTTAAAAAAACCCGAGAATTTTGAAGCGATCCTCTAAGTGAGGATTGGAATCCCGGAAGTGGGAGGGGATTATAAAGAATCCTATTCTCTATGGGTGTGCACCGAAGGTTAATAACAAATAAGTGAGTAGAACACGTGCCCACACAGCAACAATGTAGTTCCGTGTATCAAACGAAACGTATTCACGACAAAACCAACAATTTCTGACTTATCACGGCATAAAACGTTTGAATAACGTAAATCTGCAATAAATTTTGTTTATTTCCTAAACGAGTCGTCAGTTAAGTCATTTTGCTGTATTGACGCGGATGTGTTCATCGCTTGCCCTTGGGTAAATGCGCATCTATTGAGCAGAGCCCTCTGTTTGAAGGGAATACACACAAAGGATGTCGTTGGCGAGAGAGTGAGGGCAATAACTTACGCACGATTGAAGAAGTAGAAATCTTCCTGTAAAAATGTCTTCCATTCCTTTCAAGCGAAGTTGTTTCATGCTTGGAGACGGTGAAAATTGCAGCAGCATTGAAATAATTGTTCAAAATGAGTCTCGAGTTATGTGGAGTTAGGTAATTGCAGAAGGATTAAGATCGTTCCTTAAAAGCATGCATTAGTCACCAGATGGCGCACTAATTTCTTATGCCAAAACGCAGTCGAGTCAGACGGTGGATGCTTCGACCAATCCGACGCGAGACCCTCTATATTGGTCTCTACCTGGTGCATGTAGTCAGTGTGACATTGGCGGCTGTGGAGGGATGTGCTAAACGGTTAGCACTCATCGTTGACTGGAGCGATTTTCAATCTTGTATTGAAGACCTTCAGTAAAGCACTTTATTCTTAAGAGATATTCAGCAAAAGGTATCACGAGCAGATTTGTTTGTAGAGAAATGCAATTCGGGAAACACTACGCAAAATATCTGATATAGAAATTGTAACAAATTTTCAGAATAGAAAAAATTTCGATGCGCTGGCTGTGGCTTTCATTGTTACTAAATAATCAGAAGAAAAGAAGATGAATATGTTCGTCAGCGACAAATTTTCGGGCAGTATGTTTATAGAGGAATAAACATAGCATGCAAGTTTATAAAAATGAACTATGTGATCTTCGGAGACATTGCTTCATGAGTTACTTTTTTTGACTAATTTTATGATACGTACAATCAATGAAATTATGACTCATAACCCTTTATTTCTGCTGAACTTCTTGTCTTTTTTTTGAGTTTCACGACAAAATTTCACGAGGAAATTGTTCTTTCGTGTGTCTTTGAGGTGTCATTTTCTGTTCTGGTAAAAACGCCAGAAATATAATTGACCCTCAATTTATTCTTAAAATAGTTTTAGAGAATTACAAAATAATTTAATAAATATGATTATATATGTAAAATTAGGGAGAAAAAAGGAAATACTAAAATAGCAGGTATGACTGTAAATTATTGCAATGTAAAATCCATAAAAAATAATGGAAGTAATAAAAATATTTTATAATGGAAGCAAAATTAAAATGAAATAAATAAAAAATACTGATACAATGAAAAGAAAGGACATCAGAAGATGAACAAAACACATAAATGTGATTGCAATAACACGATAATAATAATAGGATTGGAAAATAAAACACATATCTCGTTGGACACACAAAATAGGAATAAAAAGGGAAATTCAGCCAATTAATTGTTAATCGACAACGTCCGTCGATTTAGTTAAAATTAATCATTATTCTTAAAATAAAGCTTGAAAATTTTGAGATTATTAATGTCGATTATTAAAGCTCGATAATATTTTCACGAGGTAAAAAATAAATATGTAATTTTGCAATAAAATTTATGATATGTTACAATTTTATTTTACAATTTTACATGAAAAAACAGAAGCTTGAATGAAATGCAGAAGGAAGATGTGCTGTCCTAGAGGGAAGAAATACGCCAGCACCAGAACACACAACAAATAGTGCTCTATATTCATATTTCCATGTTACAGTTTAGGTGCAATACTCACACAAATGATTTGTTATTTTCTTCATAATAAATAAATTTAGACCCCAGAAACATACACAACCTAACCATGGGATTATCGTTAACGATCTCCCTTTCTCCAGAACTGAAATAGAGCGAAATTTTATCATGGACTATATCGCAATAGGTGATGTGGAAATCTTATACTTACATTCATAGTATACTCAAATAAAGGCAAATACAGTATATGTACATATTTCTAAGCGTAAATATGTATATATGTATTATTTGTTAACCATTTACGTATATATTTGTGTTTCCAATTCTTAATTTATTTCTTAATTATGGATTTATTCTTGCATATACTTTATTTACTTTTTCTTTTTCTATAAATGTTCATTTTTTGTAATGTGTAAAATTAAAGTTGAGTAGGGCTAAAGAATAGAATCATTCAGTGAACTGAAAATGCAATACACCAAAATACTCCGACCTGCTAGCATATCTTATCATGAGGGATATATCGCACAAGCTAGAATCCCTTACCACAATCGGATTTAATCATCAATAAATCTATATTTCTTATGTCGCTAATAATTTTGTGCTCGTGAAGTCCAACTTACGAATGACTAAATCTGTTACCAGTAGAATTTAGTCACGGATCTCACAACTCACAGCCGAACATATCAAGATGGAGTCATTAGGTCCTCGTCGTAAATCTCTAAGTTTGTTCAAAAAATACTAGTCCAAAAGGTTCTAAAAGTAACCTTGAATTCAAGTATCTAAATCTAGCAGCTAGGTCAAACTTTTAAGCATTTTTGTGCAGGCATCAACGATCCATCGTAAACTTTTAGAAATTACCTTTCCTGCGTGTCGTAAATTTTAAAATGCAACCGTTTGGCACAAAAGGGGATTTTCTAAAAGAAACCATTCAATCTGAGTCTTGAATTTCTAAACGACACCATTTATCCAAGTTATAAATTTCTGAATTTGAACGTAACTATTGCACCCAAATGGCTAATTTCTAAATGTAACCATTACACACAAGTTGTGAATTTTTGAATGGCACTGTTATAGCTAAAGAGTGAATTTTTAAATGCAGCCATTAATTCCAAAAGGGGAATATAAAGGCGAATATGGAACGTACTGTAGTTAATTTCTGAACAAGCCCGACAAATGTAATGTCTCAAATCACTACACGAGCGACTATTAAATGTCACGTCAGCAAATTTCTATCAGTTTGACCATGGTTGTTGGTACCTGAAATGTCTAGCGTTACTCGCTCGCCAGCCTCAGCAATTTTTTGTGACACTTTCAGTGTGGTTTAGGGATGCTTAAAATAACTTATAATCTAATCTAACCTACTAATGGCCTTCGAAGTTCCAAAATTTCCACCACTTGAGTAATGCCACCGAAATATCATCTCACTGGAATCCACTTACATCATTTGAAATGAGTGGTCGCTAATTTAGGTAGCAAAGACATTGTGAAGTTGGATGGCATTTAAACTAATTTGGCTTATGTTTCTGAGCACTTAGAGTCTGGTAATTCTTGCGTGGTGGGAGATCTGAGGGGTGAGAAATTCTTGCGCGGGCGCGCAGTGATTGAGGGTCAGTCATCCAAGATTGTCTTCTTTAAGAGAGAAATATCGCCACAATCTTGGATGCTTCTGTCGATTGTTATCTACGGTTATCTTCTTTAAGGGGGAAACATTGCCAGAATCTTGGATATATTCGTTAATTGTTACCTAAGATTATTTTTTTGAGGGAAATATCAGCAGAACCTTGGGTACTCTTGTCAATTGTTACATAAGATTATCTTCTTTAAGAGAGAAATATCACTTGGTGTCAGGTGTTGTCTAAGGTTACCGATTTTACGAAGGACAAATAACGAGAATTTTGACAACTTCTTTCAATAGGTCATTCTACACCAGCTGGTGCATGAACTACTGATATTTCACACGAGGCGGTAGCCCTTGGAGAAACGGTACCTGCTTCATCGAAAGTAAAAAATTCAAACAAGTCTGGGTTTGAAAATTTACCAGTGGAAATGTTAAGAACGAGCAGAGGCATGTTAGAAAATGTTTACGAATATAGACATTTGGGTGGTAAATATTGCTGATTGTTTACGAAGATCATTGAAAACATGCAATGATGAGAAAATGCTCATAAATCTGAATATTAAAAATGAGTCAAGATGGTAATCATTTACGAGGTAATTAAATGTGATTATATTAAATGAAACCATTTAAATGTGGGCAATAATTATGGCAGCGTAACATGAGGGGAAATATTTAGGAAAATAAATATTGGAACTATTACAAATTTACATGAACATTAGTTGTAGCATCTAAGTTCCTGAGCCCCGTGTAAAACATGGGAACATTTAACGAAACAAAAATGGGGATGCCTAGCGAAGCAAAAATGGCGATCCGTGTGAAACAAAAAATGAGGATATTTAACTAAAGAAAACCAAACTGTGCACAATGTTAATGAAACTCTGAATTAGACACACACGATTGTATCAAAATAATCACGGCGATAAATGCAATAAAATTCCCTGAAGCAGTTGTGGCGTACAAAACGCATATCACCCACAGAACAGGAGACTTTTCAGCTTCCTCCTGTTGGGAGCTGGCCTCTGATAACCCAATGCTGGAACTGTTCGGAAAGGGTCGCTGTGATGCCCTCCTGCAATTACTCTTTTTTCCTTTACGTATCCAATATGATGTAAATTTGATATAATAATAATCCATTTTATTGACTTTCAAACAAACGTGGGTGAGCAAATTTTGGTAAACGAAAACAGTGATCGTTCGATTTTGAAGATTAACTAAGTTTTCGACTTAGATTTACTTCATTTATCATTCTGGCCGCCTCCACCTGTGCTCCAAATAATGCCTCACAATGCAGGTTTTTCCATAAAATTAGAAAGTCAGCAAAATCAAATTGAAATATAACAACTCACAATGAACAATTTTTCTCACAAAATTAAAAGATCATCAAAATTAAATGTGAATATAACACCTCACTATGTAATGTTTTCTCCAAAATGACAGAATCTACCAAATAAAGTTAAGATATAACGCCTCACAATGAATTATTGTTCCCCTATATTAGGTGTCAGCAAAATTAAATGATGATATAACACTTCACTATACACAATATTTTCAAAAATCGGAATATTAGCAAAATTAGAAGACGATTTGAGAAGAAGAGAAGCCTCAATCTTTTGATTCAATTTTTCAAAGCACAATATTTTAATTGTAGCACATTTTTCAAAGCTTCTGTTATTTATTCGGTCCTGAACGTGAAAATTCTTTTGTTCTTCATATTATTCCTACCAAAAATTGTGTAAAATCTTAGTCATATTTAATTTACTAAGCACTAGCTGCGTATCATCGCTTAGAGTTTGAAAACAAAATTCTAAGTAAAATGATACATATCTAACATGGAATAACTTTCAGGTTTATTAGCATGACTCGCGCCCTATATATATATTCGTAAATTTATCCCCGCCATCACACGTTGTCAATGTTTGCTTTCGAAAGAAAGAGCTAATGATAACCAGTCAAAAATATATAAGCAAAATATTTACCATCAGGAATCGACTCGTTCTTAATATATACATTCAAAAAATATCTTCCAAAAATCATATGCTTTAAATCAATAAATAGACACTGGTACTGTTATCGTGTCACTGATTTCCAACCAACGTTAATCATTTAGAAGTCAAATTTTTCAAATTGCAATGTATAAATAAATACTAAAATCGATTTGCTAATTTCCAACTAACACAAATCCTTTGAAAGTTGAATTTCCTGAATTCAAAAAAGTGTATAATCAGCATCACTACGAAAACATTATCTAATATTCAGAGATGCATTATTTTTCATTTATTCTACACTGTATATACAGTGACTGTATGTACAGTGACTGTATATACAGTCTCCCCGCGAATGTCATGGAATGCACAATGTATTCAGGATTAAAAGATTCACGAAATGAATTTTATTTCGGGGCGACATAGAGTTCAGTGAAATTCCTGCATGTTCAAATACAATATACCAGCCACGCACCATTTGTCCATGTATAGCACACACACCATGTACTGCACACACACCATGTACTGCACACACACCATGTACTGCACACATCCCATGTACTGCACACATCCCATGTACTGCACACACACCATGTACTGCACACACACCATGTACTGCACACACACCATGTACTGCACACACACACCATGTACTGCACACACACACCATGTACTGCACACACACACCATGTACTGCACACACACACCATGTACTGCACACACACACCATGTACTGCACACACACACCATGTACTGCACACACACCATGTACTGCACACACACCATGTACTGCTAGACAACACAACCGACAACTACGCGTCGAGGTTTGCTTTATTTACCCAATTTCAACCCTAAACTTCACGTAAAGTTGCATTGACTAACTCAAACTCTTAAATGAATGTACAGCTAGATTGCATATATCTATATCGATAAATTTAAACTGTACGTGAATGTTCGTATTCATAGCTGGAGAAACTAATTCATATTGTATGTAAACTGTTACGATAACTAGATTATACGTGCAACTATGTAGATGAATAAATTCAAGCTGTTTGTGCAGTTAAATTAAGCAAATTTAAACTGTAATCTGTTAACAGTGTGTCCCACACAAACCCGAACCGAGTATTTATTTTCTCAAATCAGTAATACCATCATAATCAGTAATACCTTTTCTATAGTTTAATTTTGAAGGATTATTTTGCTAGAAATTAAATGCTTATGGTATTCTTATGATAATGTGACTGATACGGGAAAATAAATACGTGGATCGGGCATTTAGGTGACATACTGTATGCAACTAGATTGTACGCACAGCTCTATAGATCAATGTGAGCTGTCTGTGTAGCTATGCAACACATGCCACCTACTGCACACTGAGTTATGCCTTATTTAACCAAGTCTAAGGCGCTCACAACGGACCGTAGAAGTACAGTTCCACCTCAGCCTTGAACGCAACCTCTCCTGCGTTTTTCTGCTGGTAGACTTGCGTTCATTTCCTGAGTCTCCGAAATGCCAGGTTCTTTTGTGTCGTCAACGCACTTCGCAAACCTTTCTAAACAATTCATCGGCGATAAAAGTATACATTCGTGAGTGGGAAGGAAATGAATTGTGCAGTCCGAGGACGATCGCTGCCCGTTTTCTATCGAAGAAAATGGCCATGAATCCGAGAATTTGGGTATCGTATTGCTTCTTGCGCTGAATAAACGAACTTAGTAGAGACATTTTAAACAGGTACCAAGTATTAAATTAATGCAATATATATATCATAACGAACATATAATTATTATTTTGGCATTAAAAAGATGTGCAAATTCGATAAATAGTAAAAGTTTGAGCAATTGTAGTTTGAATTTCTGTCTCGATATACTGTCGCCGCAGCGACATTTTTTGCGGGTTTCATAATTAAATTCGAATTTTTTCACATAAATTTGACTTTTTTGTCATAAATAGTCAGTCCGAAAATTTTAATTCAACTGTTATCTGTTATGTTAAAAACCACGGCTTCTCAAGACCTGTGGGGCTTGAGATGTATTTTTTTTTTCATTTTAAAGAAACGTAAATTCTGTTAAGGAATTAAACAACTTTAAAAAACAGCATACTAAAGAAGTTTATTTTAATTGCTGCAAGCATTGAGTAACTAAATATTTTGAGAATGATAATTGAATTGCTGTATAGATCAATTTATTTTACTTTTCGCTAACTTTCGTTAGAAAAGAGAATTATCACGAGAATCATCAATAATTATTATGACGTAACATAATATTCATTTTGAATAATATTTTTGTTCAAAGCGTAATAAAAATTAAAATAGCACTTTCTAGGATTTCATAAGTGACATATATTTTATAAGTGCTGTTTTTGTTATATATGATAATCGTAGTAATAGTTAGTATTCTACTGACAAGTCAGGAAATTTGTTTTGCGGGAAATTTTTGGGAAAAATTTTTGGGAAAACTTTTTTGGGAAATTTGATTTCATAATTAACTTTGTCTTTCATACTCACACGACCACATGCAGGAGGTATCCAATTTTTTATTAAATTTTTGTTGAATACAAAATTTCTACAGAATTTTTCCCAAAAATTTTCCCAAAACTAATTTCCTGAATTCTCAGTAGAATAGTAAATATTACTATGATTATTATTGATAACCATATTAGAGACAGGTAGTCACCCTTGTCTATGAAGGAGCCTCTAAGTCACGAAAAGTTAGCTATATCTGAAAAAAATGATTTACGCTGTAATTCAACTATCATTCTCAAAATATTCAGTTACTCAAGGCTTGCAATAATTAAATGAGTCAGATCAACTGACCACGTACCTAGGGTATAGTCAATGCTTCAGGTAAATGGTGCAAATAAATAGGTCACCTACGTGCGCTAGGTAAATATTACTAATCAATAGGTGAGGTAAATTAGGTCACGTAAATAGTTATTGCCCCACAAAAATAATTTGTGGTCATTTTTATGCAGTTTACGAGTAAGATAGGGAACGTGGAGATGAATTACAAAATTTACAAGCAAGATAGGGGAAGTGAGAATCGACTTCGAAGTTTCATTGACCCTTGGACAAAGATTTAATTTTTTCGAGAGAACACTTAGAAATGAACATTTTTTGTTTTCATTTGTGAATGATAGTCAATGAATAAGATCTACAAAATGTACAACCAAAAGTAAATTAAAACTTGACACCTGAGTCAAAGCAGCCAAATTTCTTCAACTAATCACTAACTTGAACTTGTGCATCCGGCGATTATCAAATCACGTAATGCTTCAATGAACATTTTCAATGATACGAAGATCATTTCCCCTTCATGGTGAAGAAAATTTTAAGTTTCCATTTCATCAATTAGATATTCAAATAGCATTTTCAAAAATACTAAAATTATTTCCTCATCATGTTGATGGGAATTTTCATTTCCAATAATAAACTAGACATCAATCTACCTTGAACCAACATGAATACAACCATACACATGTCCTCTATTCATTTCGACCCACATGAATACATCTTTACGGATGCCATCCATCCATTTTAAATCGAAGCATCACTCTTAAAATTCACTTCACTTTTCACAGAGCAATTTTTTCAGCCCACAACCCATTTTCCTATACTTAATACGTCGAATTTCTGAGATGTTGCGAGCCGGAGTTTAAAACGCACGCCCTGGCAAATTAAGGATCCGGGCATATAAGGTTTGCAGCTTGGGTCACGCTCGGAAAATAAGCTCAAGTATCCAGCAATTGCAGATTACAAGCCCTGCAATATTCCAGCTCGAGAAATGGTCGGCGTAGCGGCGTCTAGCGGTCGAGGTAGAGGCGTCTATTGGCCGCGGTAGACGCGTCGGAGGCGCGGAGGCGGCAAGACCAAACAAGGAGTTTGGCCGACCCCAATTCACGGCCGTGGTCGCCGATTTGAACGCCTCCAGACAGGCATTTTTGTTCCCATTTTTAATGCATGATGAAGCTACGAGATGCGGAAAAAATTTCGTGGAGAATTAATGGATGGTTCACTTGAAGAGTGTGTGCGTGTGTGCGTTTGGTGTGAGTAAAGTGTGTTGTCTGTGTGTTGTGTGTGTTTGATGTGTCTGTGTGAGTAGAATTTAAATTGCACGTCTTTCAAAAGACGAATATGGAGAGGGGTCCAGAATGTTCGATTTATTTTGCCTGACTAAGCTACTTGAAGGGTAAAAATTCATTTTAATTTCCTGAATGTGTTACAGGGCGTGTGCAGAATTAGAATCTCTCATGTATGTATTTTTAATTAAACTAGACGTTAGAAAAAGCTATAGGTTACCTTAGAATTGATTTTTCGAGCCAACTTGTACCAATATTTAAAACTGATTTTTTGAACTGCGGAGAAAAAATGGTTTAAATCTTCGGTAGTTATAATTTTGTTGATATAACAATTGCTGAAAATGAATGATTTACATCTACAATAGCGAGTGTCTATTAAGCGAGTGCTCCTTTTAATTAATTATTTCTAAAGGACAACACCTATTCGCGTCATCCCTCTAGGTACAAATTACGCAGACCAGATCTCACCAGCGCATTATAAAAAGCCTGCGTAATCGCGCTAATTCTTGTCTGCTTTCACGGGAGTGGCGCACGTGTAATATTGTGCTCAGAACGTAATCAAAAATAAAAATAGCACTTTTCAATATTCTGTAAGTAATATGTTTTAAAAATTCATCCAATATTGCGGGAGTTTTTAAGGATTAATTTTGGACCCATGTTTGAAAATCACCCTGTAGTACTACACGCATGCCAATAATGTTTCCCAGGCGATGATATATCACAGGCCACGAGACATATTTTGTAATCTTCACATAAACATTAAAAATGCAAAACACTATCATCAGATTTGGTTGACCGCTAATTGTAAGACAAAGATGAAGTATTTGGAGACACCGGTTGATTAATGCACATTTTTTCTAATTGAATGTACGGATTATCATCTGTACATGGTACGTCTATTGTGTATGCAAATTAAAAAAATGGAAAATAAAAACATTTAAAATCTGCTGGTTGTCACTTTCTTACTGAAATAAATATTTCTGGTCGTGTGAACAAAATAGTCAATTTTATTCAATAATTTGCAGAAATCTTGCCCGAGTTAAGTGTTGAAGATCCATTTTTAATCTGTAAACTCTCCCCGAATTCACGTATGCGTTTGAATTTCCAATGTGGTCTTAGTTACTTATACTTGAATGCGCTGTCAAAATCAGATTATGCAACGAAGAGAACTTATTTTTTTCGTGCTTCTCTGTCAATCATTTTTTGTTTCGCTATTTGACGTGGGTATCACGATACCAATGTGTAATTATCAACTAAGGATGTTAATGTTAGGATATTTTAGAAAAACGGTGTTAAAAACAGTGGATATTTTAACAGTGTTCATGTTTCAACTCTATTCGAAATGAAATATTTTTCTTTTATTTCTTGATAAGAGAGACACAAGACGACACAGAATCTCATGGTCCCTCCTGTAAATAGGAATTTTCTTTGCTCGCCGTAGAAAACGACTTCCGGGTTGCGCGCGACAGTTCTGCATTTAATAAATCAACTCGTGCAAGCAGTCAGTTGTGGCGCCAGGGAAAACAAGCACAAGGTCGTACTTGAGAACGAACAACACAATGCACATCGCTGTGTACTCGCATGTGTAATTGCACGTTCATATTGATGACAGCCTTGTCATTAGACGAGGAGAGATCGATACTTCCTTCTCCATAGCACACAACAGCGGCATTTGCTGTTGGAGGATCGTTTTCCTGCTTTTATGGACAATTTTTCTGCTATGAGGATTACATTTAAAAAATGATGATTGATGAGTTCTCAGTAATTCTTTTTTCTCAGGAACCATTGCATTTCGTACATCGTGTTCATCCCATTAATGATTTTTTCTGTTATTTCGAAGCGTTTTCTTATCTTCCTGTCTCTCTAGCTTCATATGTGTATTCTATGATATATATTTATTTTATACATAATAATTTTATGTTGTATACCATATGTAGAATAAACACATGAATGCATTATATATATATTTTAGACCTTACGTATTATATATTTTACACTAGATATATATAGCAAGAGTTATCAAATGTTGTGGTTACTGGCCGTCAAGATCAAGGTTTTTTGACGCGAGACAATAATTTCGGACAATAATTATAAAACGAGTAATAATCAGATTTATTCAATTTCCGGCACGGTAATATTTGGAAAATTGTCAACACCATATATCAATTTAGAAAAAAGTAGACCGACACACACAAAAAACTCTCAAGTCTCGATCATTTACAAATTACAGGCTGTTTTGCGTGTGTGTTACATATTCACACGACGCGCCACACGCCCTCGCCACACCACACGCCACACACCCTCGCCACACCATACGCCACACACCCTCGCCACACCATACTCCACACGCCCC
>JACJUY010012163.1:4528-41355 GCA_014220935.1 Platorchestia sp. MABIK | reverse complement strand
TTTCAGGGTGTCAGCTAAAGACTATGTTTTCTGTGCCAGTTAGTTCTGGAAGTTTCTCGCCGCAAAAGCGGGTAGGCGAGACAACATGTATGAAAACCATTCTCAAAAGTATTTGGAAATACATTACTTTCTCTTTGAGTACATTAAGGCTTCATAATTTACAGCCATTCACTATCTAAATAAGTGTGAATTGAGCTTATGGGCTTCAACTTTCATGTGGAATGAATTTTCATCAGGTGACCTCGACTTTTCCAAAATTTCAATACATAATACTCAGTTTGAACATTCTTTTCCTTCATTTCAGTACTACTCAAATGGATTGGACCTTCATCATTAAAATTCTAAACCTACTTCTGTTAGCAGTGGCAGGCATTGCAGCATCAGGCATTGTAGCAAGAGGTGTGGCAGGCCTTGTGGCAGGAGAGCCAGGTCTCATAGCACCAAGAACAGTCCCAGCAACTGATGGAGAAATAAGGGAATAATATTAGGAACAGTGATATGGCATCTTGAATGAAATTGAAGCATACTACACAATGAGTGGTACTTCCAACAACCTTAATTTTTTCTGAACTTCTATGTCATGGCATTTAATAGTAATACTTTAGTAGAAAATAAGTCAGTATAAGGCTCCACCACCATAACATGGTTTCACAGAGCAAGTAAAAGGGAATGAGTAACATACTCATTGGGCTACGTACAATTCAGTGTAAATCCCCATGAAAAAAAATCATTAAGCTCCTGTTTTCAACTCAAATTTACATAACTCATTTCATGAAGTGCTCTCAACTGTCCCGAATTGCCACAGGTTACTAGACTGGCTGTATTTTATTTAGTAGTAAAAAATATCTGACAATGGGGATGTGTAACTTGAACATGATGGCCGACTGCTTTGGCTCTTTGTAATGGCCTAAAATTTCCAAAAACACAATGGTCATGCAAAAATTCCACGCCTGTGTATTCGACTTGTCCGATGAACAAGAGCAACCAATACTCCATGTCACAAGCAACTACTGTACGGTATAACTGTGATATCCAGCACATCAAAAGCAACCCTCAGGTATGGCAGGTCACTACAACCCACTCTACATGACTAACTCAATCTAGTCAATGTCTCAAACTTCAGGCATGTTCAAGAAAATTTTTGATAGCATCTACAATAATTAAATTACAATCCTGATCCAATCCAGTCATACAAATCATCCCACAATCATCTTGAGCACATCTGGCATATCACACATTCTCTCCATCCTGCTCTAACAACACATTCAGGAAGGTCTCCCTCTCCTTCTCCTTCTCATACTATGTACAGTCCTAGGACAGAGTGTTCAATACTATTATTAACTCCCCTATCACACTGCTGACCTAATCTACTATTATTCTCATTCCACTTTCACATGTGTCTATTCCCACTCAATGTTTACAGCACACAGGTGACATGAGTTGGCTTACAAAACTACCAAGATAAAACATTTCACACTCAGGTATATTATTTCCCACATCCAGGTTAATGTAGACTTTTGCGTCTTGCTAAGCATCCACTTGTTCAATCTAAACTATTATGTACGCCTTCACCTTTTTCTGGTCCAAGTACTCTGCCGTTCATCGTCTGTAACTCTATGTCATTCAAACATTTTTGGTATTTTACATTGTTTCTTGTTTGCAGTTTTCCTTCTCGTTTGATCTTTCTTACCTCACTTGTAACCACCTGGCATTCACTGCACTTCTTCTGCATCTTCTGCTTTCAATATTTTCCCTTGCTACATCACATTATGGTACCAAGGGACCTTAACATGATTCACATATGTAAATTTGAATTCTAAACACATTTTTATGCTGCAAAAGTTCAGAATTTTTGCAACAAGAATAATTTCAATCAATAAATGTAGAATTTTTTGCACTTTTTCAAGCAACAAAAGCTCCATTACTTCTAAAGCAGAAAATTTTATTCTAAAATCAAATATCTAACAAACAGTATATAAAAAAACAGTAACAGAGTTTGAAACACAGGATTGGAAAAAACTTATAAATTCAAAATTTTTACCATTTATGGAAGAACATATATTTTTGGCAGAACTCATGTTTATAGTAAAACTGGAAAGTGTATAGAAGAAAAGTAGTTTATTTTGACATCATTAACATCATATAAGCCTTAAAATTTTGGTAGCCAATTAGTAAGTTGTTCTGAACAAATTCCAAAGTATATCACTCCATTAACCAGCTAGCCAATTAGTAAGTTGTTCTGAAAAAATTCCAAAGTATATCACTCCATTAACCAGCTTCTTGACCCTGTATCTTATGAACTGTTGCACCATGATCCTTGTGTTATTTCAATTTTTTATTACGTAAATTTCCCAATCTCAATGTGTGCATTCTTAATCTCAATAAGCTTTATTCATTTGAACTGGATTTTTATGCATTCAATTTAGTCAAATTTCAATTTGAAATTAGAGTTCATAATAATTTAGATTCCATGTAGCCTACCCTGAACAAAGCTTTACAGAAATACCAATTGATCATGTTTCATTGTTTTTACACATTGAATTAACTAAGAGGAACTATATGTAAACCATGTGAACTCTGTAAGGTCACCTTTGGTGGTCAACTCTGCATGGCCACCTTTGTGAACAACTTTGTTTGATTGCTGTTCATGGCATTAAAAGTCACCTTTGAAAGTGATCATATGTAGGATGGAAAGCTGACTCATTCAAAATCTGATCACTTATATGAACATGTTAACCACCATGGGTTAAACTAAAGTTTAGTATTCAATTGAAATTTAAAGTTGATAGAGGTGAGCAATTTTGAAAATCGCAAACATTAACTGCATTTTGCCTTTATTTAGCTTTGATTAAGTATATATTAAAATTGAGTTTGTGGTTCCTACTCAGCTAGCAGCGTTATGAAAATTCCCTCCACGTACCTACGGTGGTTCACGGGCAGCTAACGTGTTGACGCTGTGTAAACTCAGAGGAGGTATGCTTCTATTTCCCTACTAAAGTACAGAAGCTTGTATGATGTTTCTCTTCATTATATTACAGGCAATGAGCAGTAAGAAAATACATATAAAATAAAAAAGCAAAAAAATTATATGACAGGAGTCATTCATGCTCATTGAGTGAAATCAAGCTATCATAATGACTACTTCACACAATAGCCATACACAAATTATTTTAAAACATCTTGTAAATTGCTAGCAAATTGAAAGAACTTGGGTAAAAACTTAGAATGATTAAAAATGTTTAACCATCACTAATTTAAAAAACTAATAATGAGAAATTTAGTGTTAAATTTCAATATGAAACAAGCAATTAGCGCCAATGCAAAGTTTTAGCCAATTTGGAACAATTTCAATCAGCACCTACTTAACAATTGAATAATTACTTTCAGAATAGCATTTGCAGCTAAATCTTGCACGAAAATCATACATTTTTTCATCTTAATGCAAGTTAAATTTTTTGAATGTCTACTGCATTCTTTATTTCAGTTAAAGCTACAAACAATATTTTTACAATATTTTTACTGAAAAATTGAAACACATATAACTTTTACTCTTGATAAACACAGTACTATTATGGGTCAATCAAACAGCCATTCATTTTTCAAAATGAAGGGTATTAGGAAACTCATCAATTAGCAAATCTTCGATTTACTGTGTTAACTTGAAGTAAAAGATACAACTAAAAGTTTTAAATTACCATTTGTCTTGCAGAGGTCATTTCGGAACTGCAGAAGATTTCAATAACTTTTTCTCATATCTGAATGGAGACAACATGAAGTTATAGTCTAAACAGCAGAAATTTTCGGCACACTCATAAGCTCTCTCTCTGCAGTGTTCCGTCTTCAACGTTGCGTTGCACACATGCTGCAATCCACTAGCAATTTCCCTTTGAAAAGTAGAAAAAACAAAAATCAGGACATTGACGGTTATCATAAAAACCATTTGAAATCAAACACTTTTTTGAGCGTACGCAATGAGCCGCTTCTGCTTCAATCTTCATTACACCTGCGTCTACGCTACGCCATTCAATTTTCACAAGTACCAACCTTCGAAAATGTCATAACAAGACTCAATCAGAGCTGCCAATAAAATCATCAGTAGATATTTTACAATTCCAAGGATTTTATATATGAATCATAAGAACAGTATAATAACTTAAAAAAACGTATTTTATATATTATTGAACTTGATTTTAGACATTACTCGCAAACAATATTAATAAGTACGGTTTTGAACTAATTTCCACAACACTGTCATGGTAAATGCACTTCAAAAATATGATTAATACCTGTCAACATACTTCAAAACTTTCTGATTGAAAAAGGTTTACTTGATTTTAAGTCAAATTCGAATTGCGCGGAAAAACAGACAGTTCAAAAGGAGCATTGTGAACTATTATCTTAAAAACTTGACTATTTTTAATCCGTAAACGCTAAGCTAAAATTGATCCCAAGATTGAATTTTTTTTCTTACCTAATTTAAAAACGTAGCACTTGAATGAACTCTATGAAATTCTTGTTCTTGATTCTGGCAGACTTTCATCATTTGGATTCCATATTTTAATTTTCTCTAATTTCTGAACTCGGAAACAGATTATTTAATTCAAAATAAAACAATCGCATGTGAACGTTTGCAAATAACTACCCGTCCACTTTTGGATTCCAACGGTATAATACATATATATTTTATATGATGCTTAAATATATTTATATATTCAAATATTTTGTTTCGATCTGCAAATATAAATAAAAAACAGCTCAATTGCTTGAGATGAATCCAAATTTTTGCAGATAATCGAATCGGCCCGTGTAATCACTAGACGACCTACGTACCATCTCTCAAATGTTCAGATGATGAGGTAAATTCCTGGGCATCTAGTGGTACCTATATACTTGTATTGAACGATTCAATACTTCATGTGATTTAAAAATTAAAAACTTGTAATGCAGTGTTACTCAACTCCTATACCTCAAGGTTGAAATTCGAATTTGGAAGTGTATAGCACTCCAACTTTTGAACCGGCGAAAGAAGAGCAATGTACCAATTTGAGCAATTTCAATTACAATATGTTTTACGTTACAATGATCAGACTGTTTTCCTAATTCATTTGTGTCAAAAAGGACAGCAGTACTCTTATAGACAAGAGAAAGCTATGAACATGTTGCCAATCTTGTAAATAGCTTGGAAATGTTGTCAACAAAAGCAATATGCAAGTATGTGTAATATTGTGAAATGAATGTAAAAATTTAACCCGCTCGGTCGCACTTGCAGTTTGAAATAATTGCATATTTACGCAAAATTTTGTATACAATTTTTACATTGAGCGGCGATATAAATCGATAAGTAGAATAGCCGCCTCTTCGGCGAAGAAATCGCTTGGGCGGCGAAAAACATGTATGCTCAGGCGAAACAGTTAGACTGGGAAGGCCCACTGTACCGACAGTGGGTTCCAACAGCCGTTCCAGTTCTAAAAATAGCACAGACATTCATGAGATATTTTTTACTTATAAAAATATAGGGTGTTAGAGGCCGTGTAACATTTCACCCGTCGAAAATCGCGGATTGGTCAAAGTCGATCACTGACTTGTTCTTGCTAGTCTAATGAGAGAGAACAAAATTATTTCATTTTAACGGCTGCGGATGACTGCGTGAGTTCATATTGAATGTGGAATTAATTGTTATATATTATTAAATAATTTTTTTCCTCAAGTAATACGATTTGCACAACAGTTCAGATTACAATATCTTTTTACAATATGTTACGCGTTTAAATAGAGCTCGTCGAAAACGGCCAGGAAACGACTTTAAACGACCCGAACGAGCCCGAAAACAGCCATCGACTAAACCTATAAAATGCCAGTTGGATGAAGGGCCCTTTTCAAGCTGTAATATGTCAAGTATAGGTAGGAGTCGGTTTGAAGTCGTGATTCATGGCACTTTTGGGTCCTTTTTGACCTTTTGCGACTACTTTCCTACCTGAAAGGGCGATAATTTTCAATTGGGTAGACTTCTCAAGTGGTGAAGTAAGACGATAGATCTCCATTGAGCGAAAAGACACTTACTAGGGTTTGATTTCCTGGATCGTTGTCGAGGGCTAAGAATCTTGGGGTCTGGTTTCAACACTGGAGCGGTCAAGCGCGAGCGGTCGTACTTAACAAAGTGTTGCAAAGGTCGCAGGCTTCTCGAAATTGTAATAGGTTATATGTCCGGTGTCAAGCGAGTGCTTGCTCCCCTCCTCCATATTTGCCTCTCACACCAGTTAAGCATCGAGTATCTTTTCATAGCGAGTCGGATTTCCTACACCCGCACGAACCGCAACAGAAACGCGCCTATAAAACCCGTGCTTGGTCAGCGCTGCCAAAGTTGCTATTTGCTGGACATAAAGGATAACGTAAGCGTGCCAACGCCACCCGTAATTTATGGGACCTCCTAAATTCATAATCTTAAAGTTCGAGACCTTAGATCGCTGGTGGCAGCGACACATATTTTATTTATTTTATAATATTCACATTACCGTAAGATGAACGCATTCAATATTAAGTACATCTGACTATAAAAAAAATGAACTAATTAAAGTCAATTTTTATACGTCAGATACGGCATGGTTTGGTCTAATTCCTAAACTTATCAACTCAATTATTGACAGAAAGCACACAATACCGACGGGTTGAGTAAGCAATGAAATAATCTGAACAAACATAGATTGAGTTTTCAATTGCTCAGAACTAGTTTTTGTACGATGAAGATTTACAGTCTAAAATATCTTATGAAAAGAAAGTCGATTAAAGATTCTTACAAATCTGTAAGAGAGCCATTATAACAAATAATAATAATCTGGTTATGGTGAATAGACTGTAATCAGTCTTCCAGTAGGAGGGTTTCTTACTGTGATGCAACTCGTTTACTCGCTCTTGCTTCTATTGCCACCAAGAGTCGACTCCCAAAAAATACATCGCGTAGTCAATACGAGAACTGATACCCGAATGAAAAATAAACAGATGAGTAAAGGATGCAATCATTGTACGCCCGGTTTTTTATGTGTTGGTCGTTTGTGTCACTGTGTATGGTAATTGATGTGTTAAAATTTGCGGTCCTTTAGTTCCATTGTCGAAAGATAATATTTGTGTGCGGAGAAGTAAATTGGTCGGCTAATAGTAAGATTTCAGAGGTACAATAATTGTTGCATACCAATTTGTAATTTACGAGTTTTCTGTATAGCGGTCGTGCAATAGAATATAATTGGCTTGAGGGCAATGTGGTGAAACATTGAATCGTATTATGTCCAAGCTCTTTAACTAACAGGAACTGCCTCAAGAATATCAGAAAATGGTAAAAAAATGGTCATGGGATTGTAAATTTGTTGGTCACATTAACTTGGTGAATACCCTGGATAAATTTTAATCTTTTTCCAGACGGCGTGTGTAACATTGTTGTGTAAATTATGTCTTTATTTTTTTATGTCAACTGCATTCTCATTTGTTAGTGGAGTGGGTGAGTGCTATTCCTCTAATCCGAGATTCTGCTGTTAATGCAAATTAACGAGGGAAGAAACGTCTCGTGACACAGCGTGTGTGTTCCCGAGCATCACCCGCGCCGCGCAGCATTGGGTAAACGCATGCATGGCGTTAAGTAACCGCTAGGTTATTTATAATTCCATAAAAATGTGTGTATATCATCCCTTTAAAATATTCAGCGGTTATTTCATCCATGTGTAACATGATTGAGCGCGCGTGCTTAGAAATAGTGGCTTCACTGGACCACTTATCTCTAAGTGATAATAATAAAAAAGCAGTATCTGAATTCATGAAATGAAGCATTCACAAGTGAAAATTAATTTTAAAAGGAAACTTGAATTAATTGTTGGGCAGTTTAAACAGAGAATGTTCCTTTTAACCGTGGAATGTTTTTTACAGTTGCTGTTTTTGGTGAAATTGAAATATCTTAAACGACTTTCTTAGGACAAGCATGCATAACATTGAAGGAAATCGGATGAATATTTCTTGTCTCCATCAATGAACTAAGATTTCACTCTAAAAAAGCCACAATTTCGTGCATACAGCTCAGTGCAGCATTCGCACGAACAGACTACAATCCATCATAAAAGGGATAGTAAATAAATATCTATATTTGAATGAAGTTTAACCCATTACTCCATAATTCTTACAGTCTGTATCTTTTCCGTGCTTTTCATTTTTTATTTTCGCCCCCTATCATTCGCGAGAAGGATCAATTAATACTTAATTTCCTTCAATTTCCCCTGCTAGATAATTTCTTTCAAATTTTATTCAAGTTGAGATTACGTGTATCACTAACATATCGACTAGGCTCATTCAAGCAGACTAATAATCTCTATTCGCTCTTCATAGGTGATCTGATCAGTTACAGCCTGCTACAGATGTCATATCCTCAGAAAAAGAGAATGAAATTCCTTCGTAAGAATATTAAAATAGTGTGGAAATGGAGAATAATGAAACAGATCACAAGAATCTCAGAAGCAGTGCAACAGACTTTACGATGACACACTGTAAGAACTTCACTGTAAGGAACAGAGAAACTCTAACTACAGAGCGCTCACCCAGTTAAAACAATTTCATACTCTTCGAAAAAATAGGAAAGTTTGATGAACTCACAGGATCAGGTTTGCGAGTAGGATAAAGGGCGATGCCTTCGATGTAGAAGGAGTTTTTGCCAGGAATGTCTGCCGCAGTCACGAAGTCCACCACACCAGGCAACGACTGGAAAATTATTTGCGATGATCAGGCCAGTCTTGACAGCGTACTGACATAATTTTCATGGCGAATATTAGCTCCTATCATGAATGCGTGTCAATATTTTGAAACTTTAGCGAAAATTAATGGAGAGTTCTTTTACTAGTGGAAGTTGTACAGGCGTAAAACGTAAGCGTTTGTTGTAAAATAGAAATTTCTGCCATCAATTTAGATGGCTGTCACATAGTTAGGAATTTTCTTATGATCAGTGCGTTAGTTTCAACAATCACCGTAGTTGTGTATTATCACTAGAATGTGTCAGCATTTGTACTTAGTTAGATACAACTACTCAGCTAGTAATTTTATGTCACAGTTAGTTAACCAATTTTAGATGAGTGAGCATGCAACAGCTGGTACACGAATAAGAAAATATGCTTCTCAGTAATTATATTGATGTATAGTCATTTTGAATCAACCACATCAAATACCATACAACTCTTATTTCGCAAATTCTCTTATTCTGGTCTGATTTGAAATCTCTCTATGAAGAAAATTTATGTTTTTGATTGATGGCGTTTAAACGAACGTGAGGAAGCGAATCAGTTCTATTTTCCTGTAAAAAATAAGTACAGTATTTTCTTTGAAACTTCGAACCATGATCAATATAGACTCACGAGCGCCTCCGACGCGTCGACGTGGTCGATGCGCGCGTTGGCAAACTTGCTGAGGACGAACTGGCCTTGCAACTCTCCGGGCAGCGAGGGCACGTCATCACCGTATTCAGCCTCACCTGCAGGGCATGTCTTCTTTTAGCTTTTATCATAAAAAATTTCTATTCGTGTTATCGTTTCTAGATTCCTTTTGATTAGACTGGCTCTCGCATTAGGTTATCACCGAAATCAGAGTGAAGAAAGAACGGCCATTCGGCAATGAACTTCATGGAACACATCTGAGAATAAATTCGGCAAGGCATGCAACTTGTGCAGGCTGTTTTCAGAAGAGAACCATATGGTCCATTTGGGCTCCAAACTGTTCCCAAAGGGTGTCTCACGCAACATTAAAACGCGCTAGGTATGCCAAAGTACGCCAGAAAGTGCTGTTTTTAACATTTATAAAACGTTTAAGTAGCTAACAATGAGTTTTTAGAGCAGTTGCCTCACAGACTAGAATCAGCTTTCTAGGCTTCAAGTGCGAGAATCTGACAGGAAGAATGTAGATTGCATTACCGCTGTAGGTTAAGTGCCCTAGTTTCGTTTATAATCATGAAAGCTAAACTCTTCTGAGGGGATATCAAGGTCAGCGTAGTAGATTTCAACACCAGAAGTTCGGGTAAAAATTGTACTGAAAAACAATAGAGATATAACCCGCAGCAAGGTTTCCATGGTATTTTAAACGATTGAGCTCAAATGGTTACTACTTCGTTCCAACCCGACACTTGGATGAGAGACTCGATCTTCGGTATAGCTTGTCCAATGGGCCAGGTGTCCGAGTTGGCATCGAAGTCTTGTTGCCCTGAGCTGAGGCCTCGCTTCAGTTTCTCCCCCGCTGAACGTATCGTGGGACTGACTACGTTCTGCAGGATACTCACCACCGCCTGAGGGAAGCGAAAGCTAAAACGTAAGATCGGATGGCAAATATCCTTAACCATAAGAACGTTCTAACCTCAAATCGAAAAAGATTAACTGAAAAGCGCTCTGATTATAATTGTTCACAGTAACTATATTCATTTAGAAATTGTTAGTGAGTCATGAGACAGTACTCGCAGTGAGAGGTGACTCAGTGAGTACCTTGTAGAATAGCGTTTGGACCAGCGACCGACGGTACTCGATGGTGCCCTGTTGGGGGTCGACGGCGGGGACGGCTTCGTCAGCGAGGTAACGTGCCGCCGCCTGCACCACTCTCTCATCTGTCAGACGTTTGCCGACTAGAAACTGCTCGGTTTTCGAAGCTGATATCTGTGACAAAACGATGTGTTCGACTCTTAAGCATGAAGGATAATTATTAATTTTGTATTCAGAAATGCTCAAGCTGCAGGCTTTCTGTCGTTCGGATCTTATTGAAAAATTTCCCTGATGAAATTTAAAAAAGGGAAGTTTACTTAGGTGACCTTTTGCACTCCCGAAATTTTTCAAAAATGCTTCAAATAAATTATTCAAACATACAAACTACAAAATGATGAGGTAGATTATAAAAACTGTGGAATAATGAAGAAATTATATTCCAAGAAGTACCATTACTAAAAATTGTTACTCACAAAATGGCCGCCGAGGCCCCCGTAGAGCAATTTCGGAGTCGCGGTCACCGTGGAGTCGGTATTGAGAGGCAACTGCAACGCAGCGTTCACGTAAGCGTGAGCGTTCACGGCTCTTGTAGTAATCTTGAACGTGCGAACCTGTTAAACAAAATGCACAAACGAGAGGTCTCAACCTACAGCTCACGCAATTCCAGATGAGAATTTTGCGAATATTACGGAGTAATCGTGAATACACAAGACATTTTTACTTCTGCATGATTAACATATTTCCATCATCGGCACTTTTAAATTAATCATTTACTCACTGGTGCACCTGAAGGAATTTAGTTGTGCGTCAATCTACGCAGTACAGTCGAGGAGCAGTATAATTCATGTGAGTGAAGGAATGTAATCACTTGCCTGAGTGGCGGCAGGCAAGGGCGGGATGGACATGCCGACGATGACTTTCTTCGTCATGTTGTACTTGGGGAAGTCGATTACATTGACGTGTTCTGGTTTACCGGTGGTTGCATTACCTGGAAATTGTTTGTTTAGATATTATGCAATTGAATGGACTTTTTACATTATAAATTAACAAGCAATTACATCGAAACGTTTTCGCACTGCTTCTGATAGACACTTTCTTCTCTAGTCACTTCCTGAATTGTAATATTCCTTGTGCATCTCATTCTCGAATACATCAAAAGACTTGTTAGTTTTGTACATCTGAAGACATAGACAACAGCATTGTTCAAAAATTGTCATAACACAAAGGCTTATTCACATTAAATTCATTTAACACAGTAGATTTCGCGTCAAAGTAGCGCATGAGAAGGTCTTTTGTCAACTTCCGCCTCATGCCACTCAGCCTTAACCCACCAATGAGGAGGGTGGTGTCACACACGGCAAGAGTCAAGAAGACGTCGGATGGGAAGTCGTTATGGCGGTTCTTGAGCATCAAGTTCCCCGCCCACGAGCCGTTCTGGACAGTGTAATGTTAGTGGGAAGATATCATCAGAATAATTTGTAAAATATCATCAAAAGAGAGGCGATTGAAAGTCGTCTGCAGCGCAGCTAGTTGCGACGTTGACATTGATAGAAGCAATGCCAAAGTTAATTCATCAGTGTCTTCAAACAGAGACGTAAAACGTACAAAAAAGGTGTGTGATTTAGACGAGATTTTTTTAAATTACGAACAATCTGCTTTCATGTTTCTATTAGATCTTCAGAATTTAAAATGAATTTATCAAAATTTTTGTCCGTTCCCTGCGAGGGCAAGGCCAGCGGAACAACCTAATCAAATATTGAAAACTTTCAACCCATGAGAGTAACTTCAGGACTCACATTCCTGACGGCGAGGTTTGCAACGACCTGCCAGTGGTCGGCTATCTCGTCGAGGTGAGCATAGCCCCGCAGTGATGAAGGCCCCGACGCGGCCTTCCTGAAGGCGTCGATGCAGGTGTTCAGGGGCACCCGGGCGCCGATCTTCAGAGACGTCGGCTCATGAGTGATCTTCTGCATCTCGGGCACCTTGTCCAGGCTGATGAACATCGTGTAGGGGCCATCGTTCTTGAACACACCTGCCGATGGTCGGTGACGTGAGTGCATTAGAGGGATTTTTTCCCTATCGATTCAGTGAAGTTCATGGGAATATTCAAGTCTAAATCAATGCTTCTGAATTCTCACCCCAAATACATGGTAGTTAAATGACTGTATTCGAATTTGCATGTCAAACATAAACAGCAGAAAACCCTAAATCAAGAAAATGTCATCATTCTTTTTGAATGAAGTTGGTTGGTATCTGGGAGTCATTTATATAAAATCATTGTTTGTTTTAAACGTATTCACGCTTTTTCAGTTCACATACCATTGAGTGGGGTTAGTTCATTTTTAATTTGTGAGGACATGCATCGTTTTGTTAAATTTTTGCCATTATTTCGATGTACGATTTTGTGTTTTTTGCAAGGCTGGTAAGATTGACCAGCGTTGTGAGCATTTCACGCTAGGGTCTGTTGTTTCCCGCAAAAAAAATCATGTTGCATTGTCAACATTGGGATTGGCTGAGTGTCACAGGTTGGCCGGACTGTCACAGTGCCCTCGGAAAGTGTTTCAACACCTCAAAAATTTTCTTGTGTTCATAATTTATAAACAACGTATAACATGTAGGAAATTGAAGATTGAAGCCAAGACGTGTAATATTTCATAAGTTAGCAAATAAATTTTGAAAAACACATAAGCCACAAAGAAAGTTTTACAAAGCCCCAAAACAACAATACCACAATAGTTATTGGACAGTGTAGAACATTTTAATAGCAATCAATGGTGTGGCCCATCCGATTAATTACTTACTTCAATCTATTGTTATAATTCGTACCGAAGTTGAAGCAATATTTGAGCCCATCCGTCATGGCAGGCAGTTTCCAACTCTACCTTATTTTATGCATTCTCTGGTAAATTTGAGATTCACTGTACTACCAAAGATTTTCAGCCAAATTGAGATCCTCTGACAGAGAAGGCTAGATCAACACATTAATTTTTACGTTTCGAAGCCAGTTGGTAACAGTTTCTGTAGAACGCTTACGATCTCGATTGTGCAGGAAGATCTAACGACGTCATTGACCCAATTTCTTAGCATCATCTCGTGAATAAATCCTGAGAACTTCTAAACATTCATCTCTCCTCATATTTATATTGATACTCTGAAGACTACAATAAATGAGTGAATCTCCTCATTACTGTACAATAAGGACGGTGTTTTGAAGGTACTTTCTTTCGCCACCCATTTTTGAGGAAAATGTACTTTGTTTCATTATGGCCGAAAAGTTTGACTTGTGTCCTATCTAGCAAATTTTATAGCGCAAAAGGCTTTACTACACATTTTTTGCAAACCCAAACAGCTTCTTAGGTGGCAAGCTAGCGACTTTTAGGAATGGTTTTCATTTTTAATGCTGGTTTAAAAACTGTCTGGATACATTTTGGGTTGTATCTTTTTAGTTTCACATATTCTTATTTTCAAATACCGTGTAATTTTTTAACGAAAAACAGAATTTTTAGATGCGTCCGCATTTTTTCTGTAGGCACTTCAGATTAAATGGCACGTGTTCTCTCGCTTGCTCTCTGCTTGGTTGGACGTTTTGGGATTAATGAACTTTTATATAATTTTTTTGTACAGCCTCACATGATTATTAGATTTTCATACTCTCAACCTTCGAGGTTAGACTACTGCTCGAAATTTGCGGGCGATGACTCACCAGAACCGGTATTGCCAGCCACCAGTAGGACGTTGTCACGCGGCGTGGCCAGCCTCAGGGCGTTCAGGACTCCCTGAAGAACCAAATAAAGTTTACTTTCTTGCTGCTGAAACAAACGAAGACTCTCACCCAAGGGGAGTGACCATCAAAAGGCAAGCCTGCTAGTGTCATTAAAGGCAGTAAGACTCCGTACTCCCACGTGAGCAGGCTTGGCTCGCTGCCTTCGCATAGGAGTTGGCACAACATGGTAACGAAATATAATATAACCTCTACTGCAATTCGAAATTAATGACTCATTACTGTAAATTTTATGAGCAACCAAGTCTGAATCAAACCTTAGTTTGGATTGAGGATTTGGATGAGTAAACTTGTTGGTTTACAGAGAAACATTTCATATCAGGAAAGAATGATGGAATTATGGCACCACATCTTCAATACCGGGCGAAGCTGAACTGCCAGCTCCTGTTTTGCTTTAGAAAAAGCTTCCCAAGGACGCTGAAAATTAATCGTTAATCCAAACTGAGAATTAATCTTGCTATGCAAATCAGAAACGGAATAACCATAATAATGAATATTTACTCTTATTTGGATGAGATGCACTAATGCTCAAACCGAGCATGGGAGCGAAACTTCACATGGCGATCTCCTTTGCAAATTGGGAATCGTTGCTTCTGCGTAACGTTTGTCTCCAGCATTGAAAACTCATTCAGGATTTATTATCTATCAGAAAATTTTAATTGTTTGTTAGAGCTGACCACGTCAAGGTTCTGTGTTCTTCACAGTCATATGGTGAATTAGTAGGCGAAGCTTTATTCGTGTATATTATGGTTTATGCAACCATAGTGTGCTTGGATACCATTTTTCGTCCGTTATTTTATTTTGCGGCTATACATAACACAAAACTTCGACTTTGAGAAACAATAGAAATTCTTTATAATTTTCAGGTTTACGTTTGTATCGGGATTAACTGAAAGAATAGTAGAGTAAAAGAAGCGAACATTAAGACCAAGGAGTTGTAACCTTCTTAAAATTTGTGTCGAAAGAAATTTAACGAATTCCAGAAGATTCCGGTCATGCCTGTGCGAATGTAAGCTGAATAAACGTAAAAATCTTATGGCTTCCCTATGCTTCCTCATGTCCTTTTCCTCAGTAACATTCAGATTAGGAGGATACCATGGCCTCTTTGAAACTACCTTCTCGAGGCAAAGTTGTTCTACAGGTATGTTCTAGACGCCCTTACGCCTCTGAAAGGCTTCAAGTTTCACTACGATCTCGTTTGTTACGCGGGAGTTGATTTCGTCTGAAATTCTTAAAAAGTTCAGTGCAATGCAGGCAGAGAATAGTAGGCAGCGCCTTCATTAGTGTAGCCAAAATGTACATTCCTTCTCACAAATGTTTCTTACCTTTCCAGTTACGGGATAGAACCACCGTCCATTCGAGGCGTTGACACTCAGCCCGATGTCAGCAATGGGGTCAGCGGATTCGCTGGACAGAAAAAGCGAGCTGATGATGCTGGGCAAGTAACCGACGCTGTTGTCGGTGCCACTGCAGGTCGTGGAGGTCCCAGTTGGCTGGGCCAGGCCTCGGCACGAGCCGTCGCTCAACTTGCCAACACATAGTGTCCCAGTTCTGGGGCATTTGTTCTTGTACGCATCCTGAGGTACAAACTCCAGCGTCAACTAGCTGCACTTATTGACCTACTCGTCTTATACGAAACTGGTACATCCTAACTTTTACTAAATAGCCTCACGAGTACATGTGAACAGACCGATTGTTATGATGTTATCCTGATATCATAAAACAGAATGTTAACTGGCATCATTTTCAGGAGTTGATTTTCCATGCTTAGGGACCACTCGATTGAATTGAAGATAGGAGAGATATGGGTCAAATTTGAGGTAAGAGAGCGCTCGTAAGCCAGTGAACATATTTCACTGCAGCGCGCAGAAATTTGTGACGAAATAAAACGAAATAGATATGCATAATCCCTGGTAAGAGAAATATAGCGGGAAAAGTACTCGAAACTGCTACGCGCCTGAGGCATTGCGAACAGGAGCAAGGCCGGAGAAGCATCTCCTGAAAGAGTTGGGGGTGATTTCGGGAATTTAATGGAGATAGAGATCTAGTACAAACTGGGAATAAACGTTGAGGGATCGATTAAAACATTGAAACATTATAAAAGAGGGATAATAAGTAATGTTCATGAACATCGTGCTGCGAAACAATGTAAACTAAAGAGTTTAAAAGAGGGTTTAGAAATACACTGGGAATAAAAATACACAACTCGGGCGAAGGTTCCGCCTGCACAAAGGGACACGTAGCTTAAGTTTTAAAGAACAGAGACGCGCACAAACAGGCCAATCATACGTAGACGAAGTGTTGCGAGAGAAACTAATCGCGCACAGTTAGGCGACGGCATATACAAGTTGTTTCAGAACTAGAGGTAAAAAATGAAACTGTATATAGAAAATCGCAAGAAAAATCGATTTACACGAGTAACATAAATTTTAAAACTCCAACGTTTTCGAGTTAATTCCAAGTTGAAAAGTTTTTAAATCTTAAAATAAGCGCTCACGCATCGGCTGCCAACGAAGTTAAGTTTCAAGTGATTAATAGAGCCCTGATTTATAGTCTTCGGTCAAAATAGCGCCAAAAATATAGTGAGAACAGTACTAAAAAAGTTGATATAGCAAGTATATTAGCAAAGCAGTTTTTTTTCTAGCAAAATAGTTTTTATTTCAAGCATAATAGCTTTCATTTGTAGCAAAATAGCACGTAAAACTTTACAAGTTTGGGCTACAACTCAGCAGTTTTCTTTCAAGTGCAGCTATACAAAACATTATAATATTTTTTACAAGCCGGACTTGCGAATGAAAATGCCCAGATAACGAAAGAGCAAGCGCATCGGAAACAAACTGCAAAGGATCGGCATAAATTGAAGCCATTTTTAACACATCGACAAATTAACATTGCTATAAATTATCCTCTTTTGCGTAAAAACAAAACCTCAATGTCCATTACATTGTCCAGCAAGTAAATTTATTGCACTCGCTATATGATTCAAAAATAGATTCATCACTACCACAGAGAGCGTTAATTTCTGTTAATAGAAAAAATGAAAAATATGAATAGACAAATGAAATAAAGCGCAATTTAAGCATCGGAATAGCGAAAAAATTATCTCTCTGTCCGAATGCTAAAAGAGCAATGAATTTCGTTTTTCGTGTGTTTGCTTACGCTTTTCTAGATGAGCGTGTTGTGTTGCGCGATGTTTGTTTTAAATTACTTTGTGAGTAACCTTTTCTCACTACTTGATAGTCATTTAGGAGGGTGTTCTAATTTGCTTCGGTATAGCGTTTTTTATCTTTTCTTAATTCGCTTCAACTAATAATTTGAAAATTCCAAAGAATTCTCTAGTAGTATTAAATTATTTATAAGTTGTCAGCTATCTCTTGGAGTATAAAATATCCAAGCAATGGCATTTTTGATTTAATAAGCCCTTGACAGGGTTAATCTATCAGCATGCCTCGAATAGTTTGTCTATTAGTACACCCCGTCTGGGACGTTTGTCTAAGGAGGTCTATATTAAAACAATTTTAAAACCCAATATGTTGTCACGCATTTCATGTATCGTCTTTTTTGGAAATTTCCTTTTTCATTTTCTTCTTTCTTTCTCTTTTTCGTCTTCTACTAGTTCGAGCAGTTTTAATAGTCATTTATTGCATAATGACTACTTTTTGTCTTTGTAACTGGACAAAATTTAGTTTTTAATAAAACAGCATTTTTGATGTAAATGCCGCTTTTCATTTTTTTTAAAGTCAATATAGCATTAATAGGATAAATGCTAGAAATCCAGGCTTTAGTGATCAATGTTCCTGCACGGAGAATCATAGAAAAGGAAATGTTTATGGAACAGTTGCATGTTTGTGTCGAATCTGAAAATTAAATTCATACTTCTAAGTTAAGTGGGGAAGAGCGCTATTTTATTGGTCATTTGTTAACTGCACGTCGAACAGTAAACACAAAGCGCTTCTCGAATGCAGAGCTTGCTGACATGCATTTCATGTACGGAGTAGCTACACCAGCAAATGCTTTACTTGCTTCACGGTTGTACAGAGAACGCTACCCTAATCCTGAACACAGGTTCTTCACCAACTTACTTAGAAGATTGTGTGAAAATGGAAGCTTCAGGATAAACAGACAGGAAACAGGGCGTCCACGAAACGACCACCTAAGACGAATCATTCATTCAACATTTTAAACAAAATCCTCGTTATAGTACACGCTTTGATGCTCAACATTTAGGCATTTCAAGTCATGTTACTGTATGGCGAGCCATAAAATTACAGCCATATCATTTTCAAAGAGTGCAAAGTTTGCTTCCTACAGATCATGAGCCTCGCATGCAATGTGCACAGTGGTGTTTGAAAAAATAAACAAATGATATCGGTTTTCCGAAGAGATTCTTGTTCCCCGATGAAGCATCTTTCACTCGTTGTGGTGTATTGAATCCGCACAATTCTCACCATTGGGCTGTCAATAATACTCACATAATTCCTCTCATCAACATCGCTTCAGCGTCAACGTGTGGACAGGAATTGTAAACGACAATTTATTCGGTCCATATTTGATGCCTTCACCTCTCCCTAGCCCTGCATTCAGGATTTTTTACAAGAAGTTTTGCCTGCACAATTAGATGTCCCTCTGAACATACGTAGAAGAATGTGGTTTCAACATGATGGAGCACCAGCACATTATTTTCTCAGATCACTAGAGGTTTTAGATGAGCAGTTTCCCAATAGGTAGATTGACAGAGGTGGCCCAGTGACATGGCCTCCTCGCTTACCACACATGACACCACTTGATTTCTTCCTGTGGGGGGCGATGAAAGAGCTGGTGTATGCCACCTCTGTGGATTCAGAGGAAGATATGGTTGCCCGCTTAGTTGGTGCTGCAGCTCAAATAGCTGAGAAATCTAATGTTTTCACATCTTTACTGTAGTTAGTTCATGACAGATGAAAAAAGTGCACTTTGAACACTTCTTGTAGTAACATTAAAATTCATTTGTGATTAGTTATTTTTTCCTAACAAAAATTTTAAAAAACATTCCTAAAATGGTCTGAATTAGTATGATTGGGTAATCAATGACACAAACTCTCATGAATACAGTTAGTTTACTTCTTAACTAGAGCACCTAAAATTTAATTTGTTTGGAGCGGATGCGTGAGCGTTTCATTTTTATGATTTGAGAACTTTTCAACTTGGAATTACTCGGAAACGGTGGAGTTTTGAGATTTTAGTTACTCGTGAAAATGGTTTCATCTAGCGATTTTCTATGTATAGTTTCATTTTTTATCTTTAGTTCTGAAGCACTCTGTTTAAACACAACGTAAAAAAGGGGTGGCCCACTTCTGCTAGAAATATATTTGGTGTGAGACGTACATCAGCGCGCGAGCAAGATGTAGACTCAGACCTCATTAGAAGGGGAGGTACGCAATTAATTTAGAGTGTTAAAAGTTGATTCAGGGAGTAAACAATATAAGAAATCTTTCCTTTGTTTTTTAAACTATAGGGGATCTAGGATATTTCCTTTTTTTTGCATTTTACCAGTGGAATAAAATGTGATTATCAGGTTGTGAGGCAAAGCCGGCCAAATTTAAGAGACGCCATTTTGTAAAGCCAGTAATTTCGCTCAAATGTAAAGCTTCTTAATTAGTATTTTGTTATATTCATCATACCTGCGGAAACGAGTGACCAGTTTTCAGACGGGAATCTGATAGGGAGTTAGGTATTTCATGATTGATAATCACTAGTTAAAGTACACGGAATAGGAGCTTAAAGGAACAAACACTCAAAAACATAAACACAGGGAGGGAGGAAAAATGGTTCATCGCTGCTCGGGCAATCGTGATATCGCCCGTTCCGGCCGAGGGGTGCGAAGTGCCTCCAAGGTGGTGCTTACAATGCAGTGGAGGCGCCATGAAAATCACCAGTGTACAAATAAGGAGCGAGTACTTGGAAGTGCTAAATAGGGGTATCGTTAGAGGCAGTGTTGTACGCATTTTTCAAGGAAAGAATGGCCTACAAAATACAATCTGTAAAATATGCAGGGAATCAAAGTAATATTTCTAGGAGTGTTGATAATGTGCTGCGTATTATCATGCTGCGAGTGCCAGCTCAAATTGATTGATCGTTAACTGTGTGGTTTGTGCCTTCAATGAATCAGCGCTTTCCTAGAATCGTGTTGATTTGATTTTATTGCATTGCCTTGCGTGTTTATTTGTGTCATAATTGCTTTCAACATAACTCACACGTTCATTTGTAAATTCATAAAAAATTTAATTTAAAATGTGCTGCTTGTAGTTATCATTACCCCATGTTGATGTTACTTGCACTGGTGCTGATACGTGTGGAACACACACTCGCTGTTTCTGTTTTCCATTGTCATTTCTTCCCTTTTCTGTGCCTTTCAGCTCTGTAATTTCCGTTTCCTCTCCTGTTGTCAGAGGTTTAAATCTATCTAATACGCAGACGCCACAGGTGTCTCATGACGACTGGAAGCGTAGGATTGGATCGAGTCCCTGTCACGTAATCAGAAGCTTCCTCTCGCCACACAATCAGCTGCGCCACTCACAGATCGAGAAGGTCATTACCAGGCAGAATTTGGGAGGAGAAATAATTTTTTGCTTAATTCACAAAGCAAGAAATATATGACAAGCAATTTTTTTAAACCTTAACCCTGATATCACTTCATGCAAAATTTAAGTTACGGTATCAAATATTACTTCAAATTGAAACCCCAAGAGATGTTGGAGGTAAAAGGTATCAGATGCTATAATGCTCGTATTTTGATATCTATACAGGCACCCTCCACGCTGATATAAAACTGTTTGAGTTCAAATATTTAGTTCAATGAACGACTGCTTGCGTATAGGGCTGGGGAGAAGACTGAAGCATTTTAAGAAGCCGTCTTATTTATTAGTCTCAATTCCTCTCCCATCCTCAACTATTATTGTATATGGCAAATCTGAAATGCTTCATAGATAGGCGCAAACGCTCCAAGAGAGATGCAATTTTGTTGCATTCCCCCATTGTGATATATCTCGTTATAGTGCACCGCATCATTTTTTTTCCCAAGTCTTAAAATATCACCGGTTGATGACGGAGGCGGCTTTTAAAAGTTAGATCTTCGCTACTAAGTCAAGCTCGTGCAAACTGAACCACAGTATCTAATCTTTCATGAAAATGCACCTCGATGTCAGCTAGCTGCTCCTTCAGTTTGTGAGTGGCGTCAACCGCGAGCGACTTGAATGCGTCGAGGATGGGGCGGTAGCCCGTGCACCGGCAGATGTTGCCATCCAGCGCCTCCTCCACCTGCTGGGCCGTGAGCACCCCCTTCTTCTGCGTCTCCCTGCGTAGAATGAAAAACCAAAAATTAGTCGCTTGTTGTCAGAGTTAAATCGCTCTACAGGTGTGGCCAATGATTACAAAAAAAACATTTTTATTTCAGGGCATTATTTCAGAATATACTTATGCCTAATCGTTAACATCCAATAATGTAGAAAAATTTTAAAGAAGCGAGGTTTAAAAATTTAAAAATTTGTTTTTCCTGAACTACGAAAAACCTATTTGTGCTGGTTTAAAAGCTGAAACAGGCATTGAAACTGATGAAAAAATCGTTTGCAAGGTGAGTGGCAAATTAATTTTTCAATATTTTGTTTCGTTTTTTTTTAGATATTTGAAAAACGTTTCCTTTACCAGATTCAAAATCATCGTGTTTTTGAACTAAATTAGGCAAACCATCATTCATCTCCAACAGAGGTTTATCAAAAAGGAAATCGTTGCCAAGCAACTCGCATCATCGCCGACTGCCTGCTGATTGATAAAACAATTCAACGAGACGAAATCCTTAGCATCGATGACAGCCCCTGACAGGAAGAGGATGTCGTAGGTTCGTCAAGATAGGGATTTAGAGCGCTACTCGTGACAGTAAAGGACTGCCAGCAGTTCAGAGCATGCACTAGAATGGAGGAAGAAGGGCATCGATGCCTCAGCGTAAACTGTTCGACGTCAATCCTTCGACAACGGAATGGCTTCAAGAAGAGCTGCGAAGAAACCTCTTTTAGCGGAACATCAAGAACATCAAAGACCGACTCAATCTTTGCAGGAAATCCCAGCATTGGACTGCTGAACAATGAGGCAAAGTTATTTTCTCCGAGGAACCTCCATCCATCTTTTTGCCCTCTTCGGGAAAAGCCTCGTGCGACGAAAAAAGAAAAGGTTGGAGATTTAACAAGGAGTGTGTCGTTCCAACGGTCAAGTCCCCTGCCACTCTTCACGTCAGGGGTTGCTTTTTCAGGTAAGGGAACTGGAGCACTGACAATTTGGCCCAAAAATACAGCGATGAATTCGACCTGGTGTCTGAAAGTCTTAAAAGATCATCTCCTTCCATCGATAGCTGGTCAATTTCCCGTCAAAGAGGTGCATGGTTTACCAACCTGAAAGTGCTCCCTGTCATAATGCAAGAGTGGTTAAAAAGTTCTTTGATGACAATGGAGTAGAGATTTTGGGTTCTTGGCTTGGAAATTCGGCTGATCTGAATCCCATCGAAAATGCATGGTCGATCATCTATAGTCGAGTGAACAAAAAGAAGCCAACTAACTCAGCGCAACTTGGAGCCTTAACTGAAGAAGAGTATAGGTCCTTTGATCATAATATCATAGAAAAATTAGTGAACAGCATGCTAAAGGGCACGAAAATAATTTTGAAGAAGTGTGGTCACCATTACAATTATTGAGCATAATTACTTTTCAGTTTTGCAGGTTTTTCAATATCGTTTGTGGGCAATTTATGCTTTTATTTGTTCTTTATAATGTTTTCCAGTAGCAACACATTGAAAACTACGCAAGATGAAACCTCAATTTAGCTGGAAAATAAAAAACTCACTTTTCTCAAAATCTTTTCTAATTTCTCGACCTTACGAAATTGTTCCAGTTCATCGCGCGTTAAAAGACGAAGAAAATTANAGGTCCACGAACCGCCGTTCACTCTTTTGGTGGTGGAATTTCACAGTTTGTACCTAAGTACATAACAAAACATTCTACTCTATATTCAAAGTTTCCCATTATAAATGCCATCCACTGGTTCGGTGTCTTCTACCGAATTCTGCTTGAGTTAATTCAACTCTAAAGAGTTGCCTTCGTGCACATCTTGCTTCTATAGAACATCTGTCGCGTGATCTTGGCTTCAATTAATCTGCATTTTAAAGTTTTCTTCATTTTTAGGGTGCAACTTTCAATGATTTCAAGCTGATTACAGCGCCTTCGGTATTTATGTAGAATTAGATTTGATGTAAGGCATGCGTGATGTCACTATATTCGCAGTTAGTTGTTTTATCCTGACATTGCCTGTATTTTGGCTATTTTAAGCTCAGGTTTTTCACGTTTCTTGTCAGTGTGTTGAAGTCTGTACAAGGATGTCAGCCTGCTGAAGTCTGTCTGAGATAGTCAGCCTGTTGAAGTCTGCCTCAGGAGGTCAACGTGTTGAAGTCTGTCTCAGGAGGTCAGCCTGTTGAAGTCTGCCTCAGGAGGTCAACGTGTTGAAGTCTGTCTCAGGAGGTCAGCCTGTTGAAGTCTATCTCAGGAGGTCAGCCCGTTGAAGTCTGTCTCAGGAGGTCAGCCTGTTGAAGTCTGTGTCAAGAGATCAGCCTGTTGAAGTCTATTTCAGGAGGTCAGCCTGTTGAAGTCTGTCTCAGGAGGTCAGCCTGTTGAAGTCTGTCTTAGGAGGTCAGCCTGTTGAAGTCTGTCTCAGGAGGTTAACGTGTTGAAGTCTGCCTCAGAAGATCAGCCTGTTGAAGTCTGTCTCAGGAGGTCACTTCCTCGACATCGCTTTCTACTGTAAACTCCACCAGACCTTCCATCACACGAAGGTCAGTCTCTACAAATGCCCTGAGTAAGTTTGCTACAAATGATCAACTTTCAAAAGCGCAGCAAGCGGTGTTGTGAGGGCGCTGATCCAAGGATAGAATTAAAGAAGTGTGACACTGAACCCTAGAAAAAGCTCCGCCAGCTATTATTTTTTATTTTTACTACCTTTTTTTGCTCATTAATGGTTCACAAAAAAATGCTTTGCAAAAATGCGGCAAATGGCCTGCTCTATTATGCTTTGCAACAGATACAGTACATGACATACTTCATTTGCTACTAACAGTATTTCATATTAAATTGCTTCACTTGTTTTTTGAAGTCTTAGATGCATAAATTTCTTTTTCCATGGCCTTTGACTTTGAATCACACCAAAAAATGGGTGCCATGCATTAGGCACATTGCTTTTTACATAGCTTTTATACAATATTTATAAAGCTAAATTCTAACATATGATTAAGGCTCTTAATATCGCCTCAAAACTTGGCTGTGGCTGTTTTTCATACGTTGTCTTCTGCGGTTTACTCATCGCATTCTGAAGAAGACGATTAAGGTGAAGCCGAGTTCACACGTCCTTCCCGAACAAGGGATGAAATTTTCAAAGAAGTGCAAGTGGTCACTCGCATGAAGTGTTGGCGAACAGTGGTCATGCCGGTCGCTGGGGCGGAAGGTACCTCACCAACTTTCGCACCAACTTACTCCATTCAGATTAAAAATAATAATAGTCCCTTTCATAGGTAAAAGCTACCTTCGCTTGAATTAACTTGTGTTGTGAAAATAAATGTTATATGAGCACGACGAAAATAACTTAGCTCCTGAGAAGGCGCTTCTAGCGTCTGACATTTACACCGCACTCTCCCCATCGGCTTCATACCCACATTCCAAAGTAGGCAAACAAATTGGCCTGTATTTCAGGTATAAAAACGATGTGAGTAACCACACAGCTGAGAATTAAAGCTTTATTTGGTCAGCTTTACTGGCCCACACTCGTGCGACCAGCTCGTGGTTCAAGGACCGCAGTTCATGAGCCTTTCTTCCTGAAGTTGTGGATTGATTCATCTATTAACTCAGTGTTGTTTTCTTACTCACGCTGAACGGATTTTTGTACAAGGCGCAGACTCCCATTCTTACGTTAGAAACTCATATTTTTCACGATAGAAAGCTCTTGTTTTCTATGCTAGGAAGCATCTATTTTTCAAGTTGAGAATCTCTCATTTTTAGGTGAAGAAACTCTCATTATTACGTAAAGAAACCCCCATTTTTACGTTAAAATGCTACCATTTTTATATTATCTGACACTGACTCAGGTAAGTAAATACCAACATTTTCTAATTCTGGATTTTGTTTAGACCTTCAAAGAGACGTTCTACGGGCGTATCTGTGAGTACATTATCGCACCGAAGGAAATCTCATCAAATTCCACTCTCAATGACATTTACCGGGTGTTTTTTAAATTCGGGATTCGAAAAAATCTTAAATAACTTTTAATTCAATGAACTGACTTTTGAAAACAAAAAGGCAGTGGAATCCTGTGATTTGTCTATTATTGGTACCTACGCATTCATGACATAACAGTCAAAATGAGAATCAGAGGACACAGTAAAATTCATCCTGCTTTGAAACTGCTGCCAAGATGACGAACTAGACAAAAGAACAATAATTATTAGCTTTCACAAGCACTGCATACTTTCCTAATGGAAGGAGCATTGTCCTAGCCCAGCGAAATTTTAAGAGAAAGAGAACAGCCTGCAGAGTTCCCCACGATGATGCCATCATCTCAGAAATAAGATTGATCGGCCCTACCCTCACCAGTGCTGCAATGAGGAGCATGCGAACACTCGCCCAATATTGCATGCGTGCAGTCGAGTGGACGCCACATGAGCATTGTCATCTTCAAAAATTACTCCAAGTAAAATATATAAATCTCGGGATTCTATTGCAGTATTGTTTTCAAACATCCGTTCTATGTGTCAAAAGTTATTACAGATTTTTTCCGGTCCCGTGTTTAAAAAATGTCTAGTTTAATGCGCTGCAAAATATGTGAAAGGAATAAAATTTCATGCACTGTAATTTTGTCTCGGCTGCTCCTTTTCAAGTCGTAGATAGATTAGAGGGGTAACGAAAAAGAGTGGCACTCTAGAGTCAAATTTTAATTAAAATCTTTCCCCTCACAGAATTTACTACGACGAAAATTTCATCAGAATATTTCATGTCAATCATATAACCTTCTAAATCAGGTTTGAATAATGAAGTTAAGACCAATAAAACGATCATCAATTCTCGTTTCCAGCTAATCAAAAACTTTTTCTTTTTTTGAACAAAAAACTGCTTACGTACTCACAGTAATTTTCCGCTGGTAAGTTCACCAATTAGGGTATAACACAAAGTAAAATTCAAATTAAAATGCATTAAAAATCCTTAAAATTTACTTCTCATGCATACGTAACGCCATGGCGTACTCCGAACTGATAGAGAACGTAGGTTTCGGCCTGGAATTACAAAGCACAAACCGCAGGTCTCAACTGAGCAGGGCAAAGTTGGGCAGGTAATTACTACACCGCTGCAATTTTGTACAATGCAGCATACGAAATGCACTTTGTGTGTGGGGAACTACGCCTGTCTGTCGTTCGTTGCTTTTCGCTAGCAAATAAGTTACTATTCTGATTTCAGTTTTTCTTGGATCTTCGTTCTTTTTATTTTCTAATTAAAGAGTGGGAAAGCTATGTGATTTGCATGAAATCATCTAAAATTGCACCTGTAGTTGTCTGAGGGTCACTTCGGCGGAAGGAACGATTACACATGTTTCGAGGGAGCACATTATTCCCTTCTTGCATAAGTTTTTAACGAGGCGAAGACTCAAAATACGAAGTAAACGTTATCATCTTTAATTAAGCAGGTGGATAAGGCTATATAAACATTGAGTAGGTTATACGTCTCGGGTATTCCGTAATTTTCGTGTAGTCTACATCCTTCGTGAAGTCTACATCCTTCGTGAAGACAACAGGTTTCTTGCAATTTACATCCTACGTGTTGCGTACACCCTCCGTGTAATTTCCATTGTTTGCGTAGGAACGCTCTTCGAGTAGAAACACCTTTAGTGAAGAAACACCCTTAGTGTAGAAACACCTTTCGTGTAGAAACGTCCTTCAAGCAGACTATAAGTTTAAATCTGTCAATTTCTCCGTACTCTCAATAGGCTTGAATTTAATCGATAACTTCTTATATGAAATCTAAAAATGTTCCATCCAAAAACAGAACTTCCCAAATTCTCGCCTGAACTGATGCTACCATTGCAGATAACGATAGTGAAGGACGCACTACTTACTATATTTAAGAAAGCCGCGTAGTAAGTAGAAACAGTTTAGATATCTCTCCATAAGCCCGTAACTTACTCAAGTACTCTCATGATATGACCAACTTCACACTCATCATTGCAAATATAGATAGATATCGCTGCACGAGAAACGGAAGTCACAGTTAGAAAGACTCCCTTAGTGAAGGCTCTGGAGATTCGAGCAGCATTCACTGGCTACATCCTCGCCACTTTCTACAACATTATTTACAGAAGATATACAGAGGTCGGATGTGCATTTGGTATTCAGCATTGGCGACACTGCCGCTGTGACCTCGCCGTCTGCGTCGGAATGTCGCCGACCGTCGCACTGATTGGACCTCTGCAGGGTAGCCGTGGTGGCCACTCCTGGCCAAAACCTTAAAATCTGGCTATTTCTGGCCAATATCTTGAATCTACACATTTCTGGCCAATATCTTCGATCTACACATTTCTGGCCAATATCTTGAATCTACACATTTCTGGCCAATATCTTCGATCTACACATTTCTGGTCAATATCTTGAATCTACACATTTCTGGCCAATATATTGAATCTACACATATCTGGCCAATATCTTCAATCTACACATTTCTGGCCAGTATCTTCGATCTACACATTTCTGGCCAACATCTTGAATCTACACATTTCTGGCCAATATCTTGAATCTACACATTTCTGGCCAAAATCTTCAATCTACACATTTCTGGTCAATGTCTTAAATCTGCCCATTTCTGGCCAAAATTTCAAATTGGGCCATGATTTCAAATGGGATCTTCCTAGGTTTAATTTTTTTTATTCTGGTAGTTTTTGGTCAATGCCAAAATCTATTTCCGGACCTCTGGTCATTTTTGGTTTGTTTTTTCTGGTCAAAAAAAAAAAATATTCTGGCACTCTGTTTTTCTTTTTCATCTTTTGTTGTCGTATAGGATTTTTTCGGTCTTTCTGTCTTTTGCAAATTTTAGTCAAGACTCAAAATCCTTTTCTACTGTAAATCTCGAAATGTGGTCTGTTTGGAAATGATATTTCAGAGCAAGGAGAACCCCAACTTCCGTCATCCTTGCAGGCTGCCTGGGTGCGGAGTCTTATTAATAGTTGTATATCATCTGAATACGGTCAAAATGGGAATTTCAGTCAGAAAAAGTATGTCAGGCAGCCCAGGCCTCAGGTGCAGAATTGTGTCGAGTGTCACCAGCTGTTCCCATTCTTAACGCCATTAATGGATTGAATTGTGTCGAGTGTCACCAGATGTTCCCATTCTTAACGCCATTAATGGATTGAATTGTGTCAAGTGTCGCCAGCTGTTCCCAGTCTTAACACTATTAATGGATTGAATTGTGTCGAGTGTCACCAGATGTTCCCATTCTTAACGCCATTAATGGAGTGAATTGTGTCGAGTGTCACCAGATGTTCCCATTCTTAACGCCATTAATGGATTGAATTGTGTCGAGTGTCACCAGCTAATCCTCTTCTCAATGGTAATGGATCAAATTCAAATTACAAGGTGATGCTGCCATGCAGTAGTGTCTGAGACAGCTAATTTTGAGCTTATTTAATTTGACTAATTTTCTAACTCGTCTTTTTTTCTTCATTTTTGCTTCCGCATTCGTTTAGCAGTCGAACGTGTCAGAATTCAAAGAACCCTCGTACAGAAGCAGCGTATTATTCCTACCAAATCTCTATTTCAAACATTTGTGTTTACTTGCAGAGTTTTATCGTGTGGTTACGTTATTCTGCTGAGCGAATGATGCAACATGTTTTTTACACCAGCGTCGAGTTTTTCTTCATTGAGGTTACCGCGGATTTCGGGCTTTTAAGGAAAATATAGTCGCACAAATTATTTTCCCACGGATGACCCCAACTACACACGTCATTTCACTACCACCATCAAAGGACATTTCCCTTTACGTTGATTGAGAAGTAGGCCAAATTCCATTTTTGGAGGAGGAAAAGAAGGAAACTTTCAACTGCACGGCCATTGTTTGCTTCATCTTCCATAAAAGGTCTGTTCACTTTACGTCCACGAAGGGTAGTACAGAAGGCAAAAAAAAGAATTTCAGTTTTTCTTCAATTCTAAGCTCGAGTCACTGGAATTAGCAGCTGTAGGTACTAAGTGTTGGTAAACTCCCTAAGTATGAAGACCTCTAGATTTCATGGTGTCTTTATACATATACGGCATTGAAATTATTTGAGTAAACATGGCATTAACTTACGACAGGTATGAAATGAAGTGGATAAAACTATAATTTTCTAAGGCGTTAATATCATTCGAGTTTCAATCATTTAAATTTAAAAACGACTGGGTCTAACAGCAAACCTGATTTATTGATAATTGTAAGCAAAAGTTGAAGTTGTAGAAGAGATTTGTACTCCTACACGCAAGTTTACTAAGTTCAAATCAACATTTTTCACTCCACAAAGTATAATGTAGGAGAAAAACTAAATTTAATATTAGATTCTTTCAACAATTCACAGGAATACACAAAAAGGGCAGGGCCCTGACAGGCGATATAACTTGAAGACTGAAGACGATAGAACTTGAAAACAATATTACTCGAAGAAGACATTATTTTTTTACATCATTTTACATGAAGAAGATAACATTTGAACATGACTTTACTTGAAGAAGATATCATTTGAACATGACTTTACTTGAAGAAGATATCATTTGAACATGACTTTACTTGAAGAAGATATTATTTGAACATGACTTTACTTGAAAAAGATATTATTTGAACATGATTTTACTTGAAGAAGATATCATTTGAACATGACTTTACTTGAAGAAGATATTATTTGAACATGACTTTACTTGAAGAAGATATTATTTGAACATGATTTTACTTGAAGAAGATATCATTTGAACATGACTTTACCTGATGAAGGTATTATTTGAACATGATTTTACTTGAAGAAGATATTTGAAGATGATACTGTATGAGGATGATGCTGACTAAAGACGATATCCCTTGAAGACGTGATCACTTGAAGAGGCTTGTTTTGGAGGCGATTTTAAATGGAGAAGAAAAAGTTGATGATGACAATGCATGAAGATCATATTAATTGAAAAATTCATTACTTGAAGAAGATGATACTTGAATGTTTGTTACTGATGACGATGTTAAATAAATATACGTTACTAATGACGATATCACTTGAATGAAATGAAGACGATGTTACACTATAGGATATTATATCTGAAGCTTCAGGGCGCAAGTAGAAGAAAATGAACAGGAAAATAACATAGTCGTAGCTAAATTTCTGTATTTGTGCATCGAAATCTTTGGCTTTGTGCATCAAAAACTTATTTCCCTGAGATGTCAAGAAGCTACTATTCGTTCTGCGAAATCATCCAGAGTTTGAGAAGTCAAAATTGATGGGGTCAGCAAATTCTAGTCAAGGTTTCGAGTAGTACAAACGGTCACTGAGAACTTGTAGTCAAAGTTTCGAGTAGTACAAGCGGTCACTGAGCACTTGTACTCAAAGTTTCGAGTAGTACAAACGGTCACTGAACACATATCATAGGGCTTTCGGGTAGGAAAAACGGTCACTGAGTTCCTTAAGTCAAGTTTTCGAAAAGTGCAGTCAGTAACCCAGTACAGCTGTAAATAAAACCGCTTTATCTTTGATATAATGTATGTACAGACAGCTCGAGAATCGGAGCGGTTTTCGAACGAAAGATTAATTTATTTCTGTAGTTTGACTAGTTCTTCAACTTCACCAGAACGCATTCACGCCTGTGAACCAAAAATGAACCATAAATAAGAAAGGAACACAAACACTGAGTTCCTCATGACTACTGTAAACAAACGCAACTGATTGCTTTTAAAATCCGCGTTGAATTTGTCTGAAATTATCTAGCGTCTGCTAAATTTAACAACCATGATATACGCTGCAAGAATCATTTCCAAGTCACACTTGATGGTAAATCAGAGTGGCTCATTTGAGCCAGTGACATCTAAGATACAAAAATCTGCTCAATGAGCTTACAAACCCCTTCCCCTCCCCTCCCCTCTGCTCCCCTCCCCCCACATCGCCCAGTGACATTTAAGCGTGGTAGCCACGGCGAGATGTGTAAACAGCCATGAATGAAACAGGCACATGAATGGGGGACTCTATGACTGTGACGTCACAAACGAGAACGCTGTCACCAGTACAAAAACGATTTAGTTACGATACACTTAGTACAGCATTCTATTTCAGCGCAGATTTTTTCGTGCTTATGATTTCTTTATGGACACAGTTTTATTGTGTCTAGTATTAGGGAAATAGTCACAGCTACAGCTAGTCTCCCATTTCTGGGTATGCTAATTATATTTGTGCGCTGTTAATGTAATGCACTGATATGGGTATAAAATTTTAAGTGTAGGTTAACCAAACGAGAACAAATCGTCAAGAAGGGTATGTCTTTTAGTCTTCCTTTCATCATATTCGTAGCATGAGGAGCTAAGCGTTACATTTCAAACGATGAAGATTTTGGTTCGAACCCAATGTGACCCTCACAGTGTTTTCAGCACCAGAGTTTGAGCAGCCACTCATGTGAAAGTAGCGAACTGGACAGACGGGTGGAAGAGGATAATGAGGGCTACTCTTCACCCATTCACTACCTTCAAGCAAAAAAGCTGAAAGATAATTTCCACAATTCTATTGAAATAGTGAGGTGAACAATAGAGATGTTTTCTGTTTTTTCTGTCGGGACGAGCCTTTCAAGGTTCCGTTTACATTGAAGAAACCCTGCGCTGATACCTGACAAACTTCTTCAACACATGAGCGGTCGGAGCTGCTGTGTTGAGGTATTTTTAAGCCTTAAAATTGTGGGAAATTTTAAGAAAAATAACAGCGAGACTTTATCATTTACTGAGGACTCAGATATTCGATAGTGAAGACGTCTCGGTAATCTACTCAAAACTCAAAACTCAGGGCGAGGAGTGACGATCGCAACAAAGTTAAAAGATGCATTAAGTTCCATCACTGAAGTCAGAAAACTTTCAAGCGTGAAAAAAACACGAATTAGTAGATCTCATGTTTGATTTCACCAGACGGTAATTTAGTTTACTCTTAGCTCTTACTGAATGAAATTCAGAACAAAACTATAATAAAAAGAAGTTTAGTTTCCTGATGGAGGGGAAGAACAAAATTGTGCGCTGCAGAGCCTTGCGTCAAAGATTACCGCCACACCGCTACAACTACAGCAGCAGCTGTTGGAAAGGTTTTCCTATGTGAAATTATTGTTCAATTCAATTTGTTCAATTATTGTTCAATTCAATTTGTTCAATTATTGTTCCATTCAATTTGTTCAATTAATGTTCAATTCAATTTGTTCAATTAATGTTCAATTCAATTTGTTCAATTAATGTTCAATTCAATTTGTTTAATTTTTGTTCAATTCAATTTGTTCAATTAATGTTCAATTCAATTTGTTTAATTTTTGTTCAATTCAATTTGTTCAATTAATGTTAAATTCAATTTGTTGAATTATTGTTCAATTCATTTTGTTCAATTATTGTTAAATTCAATTTGTTCAATTAATGTTCAATTCAATTTGTTCAATTAATGTTCAATTCAATTTGTTTAATTTTTGTTCAATTCAATTTGTTCAATTAATGTTAAATTCAATTTGTTGAATTATTGTTCAATTCATTTTGTTCAATTAATGTTAAATTCAATTTGTTCAATTAATGTTCAATTCAATTTGTTCAATTAATGTTCAATTCAATTTGTTCAATTAATGTTAAATTCAATTTGTTCAATTAATGTTCAATTCAATTTGTTCAATTATTGTTCCATTCAATTTGTTCAATTAATGTTCAATTCAATTTGTTCAATTAATGTTCAATTCAATTTGTTCAATTATTGTTAAATTCAATTTGTTCAATTATTGTTCAAATTTCTGTCATAGATGAAATGCCTGGAAAATTTATATATATTTAACCACAGCGCTGAGTAACACTAAGCAACGCAATGTTGATCACGGCGTTCCATATTTCACTTCATGCCTTACAATAATTATTTTACAAAAGAAACTTACTGTAACGTGAGCCGAAGAAAAACAATAAACGCTTCTAGCAGTTTATCAGAAAAATAAAATCCGAACAAGGAGCCTGTCACGTCAGCTAGATAAGGGTGCAAATAGAAGAAAATGAACAGGAAAAGTAACTTAGCATTGTTGGGTTTACGACAAGCGTAAAGTTAAGACGTATGCTACGTCGACGCGTTAAGTTAATCCCTAGGAGGCGAGCTTAAGAAAAGGGTTTTGAGAATAAACTTGGGTTCAAAAAACTCGATCAGCATGGACTCAATAATGAGTTTTGAGCCTAGTCATAGGGTAGGTTGGTAAGTTCAGTCTCAAATCATGGGATGAAAATTTATTAATTTATTTATTCATAGGTTGAATCTATTTAATTTTAAAGTTAATTGCCTAGAAGTGGGCTAAGCTAATAAATTAAGTAATGTAATAATAGTTCATCGCGCGTTAAAAGACGAAGAAAATTACTGATCATCTTTACTAAAACACTCCCTAAAATTCNATATGTTCTTTTTTAACGACATGATATAAAATTTTGGTATTTGAATAAAGATCTTCGTTTGAGGGTTTGAAACTATGTTCAAGACGAAAATGATTGAAAATAGAACCTTGGTACTTGTGCGCAGTCAATCTTTGTTTCAGGGTCATCCTAGTCATGCCAATGTAACTTTTATTAAGAGACTTGCATTCTCTTCTGTCGTATTTGAACTGATAAATCACATTGGCTTTCTCTAGGTCACTAACCCTGGATCTGGAAATATTATTCTTCACTAGGAGATCACTGATCTTACGATTTTTGTAATATACGCACACTTTAATAGCAGTTCCAGTATCTATAGGTTTTACAAAATTTTTAACTATGTTTCTGAAAATTCGTTCGTCAATCCTGTAGTTCTCGTGCATTTGATTTTCATAAAAGACATTTAAATGGCGAGCACTAGATCCTTTACTATCATCACAGCTCAAAATTCGGTTAAGAAAGTTGTTGATTAGCCTGTCAATCAGGGTCTTAGGAAAATTGTTATTTATTAGTAATCTTTTAGCCCGAAGAATTTTTGAATGAAAACTGGCCCAGTTGCTGCAAACTTTATGAGCTCTATTTAATAAAGTGTGAATAACACCCTTTTTATATACCTATGGAGCATCAAAATTATAGGTGATAGTTTCACCAGCATGAGAAGGCTTTACATACACAGACCTCTGGAAAGTCCCCTGTGAAGCCTCAACCAAAACATCCAAAAATGGTTAACTTCCCTTGTACATTCAACTCATACGTGGAACGTAACACCGAATTCTCCATCATCAAATCCCTCAACATCTCCAACTGTTCAACACTCTCCACCTCTACGAAAATATCATCAACGTATCTGCCGTGCAATGCCGGCTTAACAGGCATGGTGTTCAACACCAGGTTTTCCACATGAGACATATAAAATATGGCAAACGTGGGTCCCTAAGGGGAGCCCATAGCAACACCATCTACCTGGCGGAACAAGCTGCCGTCAATGTGACTAAACAGAGCTTCTGTCGTACAGATTGTGAGAAGTTGCTTCAAGATATGGCGAGGGAGCAGATTAGGAGGAGAAAGTTCTTCACTATTATACACACGTTCTAAGATTATATCAATTGTATCAGAAACCGGTACATTAGTAAACAAAGACTCAACGTCTAATGATGCTATTATGCCACTAAGAGTTTTAGTACGTAGTAAGGCAACGAATTCGTCAGTTGATTTGAGCATGTACCTCTGAGGGATATAGGGCGTTATAATTCTATTCAGGATCTTAGCAACAGGATAAGTGACAGCAGGAACTTGAGATATAATAGGCCTCAATGGTGGATCATTATGATTTTCATGAATTATGGCATTCCCGTAAATATAACCAGGCTGAAAGTGTCCATCGAGTTTTTTCAAATAATTGTTATTCGGAACAGCATTAACGCTGCAAATGAGTTCGTTCAGTTTTTTCTTTAATTTATCTGTTGACTCTCTATGTAACTGTTCAAACTTACTACTATCAGCGAGTATTTCATCTAATTTTCGCTTATAGTCATCATACTTGAATAGTACGTACTTATTGCATTTATCTGCTTTTCGTATGACTATCTTTTTGTTGGACCGTAAGTTGCGGATGGCCTGGCGTTGAAGCTGAGTAATACCCTTATTCGTACGGGTGCTTCTATTACGTGAACTTTCAGAAATTAACGCAGCGTCTAAATTAGGTTCAACAGAGACAAGTCCAGCACGACTTAGGTTGAGAATATTTTGGTACACTAATTCCAACTGAAGCTGCTTTTTGATAGGATCAAATCTATTTATGGTATGGTAGTTCCACCCCAGATTCAACACTTCTATCTCATGTTCATCGAGTACAACATCACTTAAATTTAAAAACCCATTGCACTGCTCAGGTAAAAGTAAATTTCCGTGGTAAAGCTGATTAAGCTTTCGGGAAACTGAGGCCAGGCTGTTCTCATGTTCTCGGGATCTTGTAAGGCTGATCACTTCTTCAAATCCTTGCAAAACTTCTTCGCGTGCTGCCGTGAGAAAACTATGGTATTCTTGATTGAGATTCTGATTTCTGATTCTGATTCTGATCCTCATTTTCTCTCTGATTCCGATTCCGATACCGATTTCGATACCGATCCCGATTCCGATTCCGAATCCGATTCTGATTTTGATTCTGATTTTGATTTTGATTCTGATTCTGATTTTGATTCTGATTCGGATCCTGATTCTGATTCTGGTTCTGATTCAGAATCAGATTCTTAGTCTGATTCTGATTCCGATTCCGATCCTGATTCTGATCCTAATCCCGATTCTGATTCTGACTATGATTGTGATTCTGATTCTGATCTTGATTCTGATCCTGATTCTGATTTCGATGCTGATTCTGATTCTGATTCCGATTCTGATTCTGATTCTTATTCTTATTCTGATTCTGACTCAGATTCTGATTTTGATTCTGATTCTGTTTCTGATTCTTATTCTGACACAGATTTCGATTTCGATTCTGATTCCGATTCCGATTCCAATTCCGATACCGATTACGATTACGATTACGATTCTGATTCTGATTCTGATTCTGATTTTGACGCTGATTCTGACTCTGATTTTGATTCTGATTGTGATTCTGATTCTGATTCTGATTCTGAATCTGATTCTGGTTCTTATTCATATTATGATTCAGATTCTGATTCTGATTCTGATCAAGATTCTGATTCTGATTCTGGTTCTGATTCTGATTCAGATTCAGATTCAGATTCAGATTCAGATTCAGATTCAGATTCAGATTCAGATTCAGATTCAGATTCAGGTTCAGATTCAGATTCAGATTCGGATTCAGATTCAGATTCA
>JACJUY010012162.1:9326-20575 GCA_014220935.1 Platorchestia sp. MABIK | reverse complement strand
CTTATCGTATCATTTACACTCCCTCTTGCAGTTTGCATTATAAGATAAGACAATATTTATTTACTTTCAATTCATTACCATTTAATGTTCGAATTTTCGGACACTAAACGTCCTCATTAACTCTGTTGGTCGATAAAAACGTGGGATAAGTTTTCACGATTATAACTTTTGTTTATTTCAAAATTTTATCAAATTCCTTCAACATCTGTCTCGTTTAAACACCTATCGTTCATAAGTTAATAAGAATTGAATTTATCACGCAAAACTGATGAGAGTTTCATTATTCAACGATTCATTCATTATTTCAGAAAGTGCAACGTCAAAGCTAATTTGGAGAACAAGACAGCTTTTCCATCTGTGTAAATAGTGAGCACATTTTTGATGCTGTAGTTGCAGTAGTGCCATGAATAGAGGACATAGCGATTAATAAATTGTGAAGAGCGTTTCCCATGTGGGTCTCAACGAAACACAGTTAAAAAAATTAGAAAAACAAAAACAATGTTTTTGACACCAGCTCAATAGCAGCACAGTTTCTGCAACACAATTGGAGAAATGTGTGAAACTAACTATCTAATTATTTGGTAATAATATGCTCACGAACGTAAGAAATGACAAATTACCACACAAGGGTAACAGAAACATTTTAGGACATGAATAAGAAAAAAAGCACAAATGTCCTATAAAGTTGATGCACAAAATGAAAAACACCGCTTTTTAAAATTTCTTGATGTAAAAAAATTAATAAAATGCGGTATTTATAAGCCAAATGAGACTTGTTAGATTAGCAATTTTATAGAAGCTGTTCTCTATACATATATATTTAAATATTTTTATATGTACACTCAAACATAATCAATTATGCATTAATAAATATGTACACACGTGTGTATGTGTGTATAAATACACACATACACATATATACATGTACATACTGTAAAAAGTTAAGGGCAAAAACAAAAGAAGTACACATTGTTTAAAATTGTATGTGGTCAATACTAAAACGAACGTTTCGGGCCTTGACCCATCATCAGCAAAATCTGTAATTACAAACAGAGAATTTAACATTCAGACTAGTTAATTGTACATATTGTATATTNGAAATCCATCAAATTAGCACTAACTCAACATTCACTCAACGAAACAGCCCACAATTATTGAATTAATCATCAATGAATTTATCAAAACAATTGAATATAACATGAATTCACCAAAAGTTATATAAATTTGTTATAAAATCAATGTTTGAAATGTTTCCAATTGCCAGTGGCGTACAGAACATGAACAGCGAGGACATACGCTGCCATGCACGTAACTGAAATAGAACTTAAAGTAAGAACTTACCGCTGCAGATGCTGGTGCCCTCCCTGCAAATGTGCTACGGTCTCGTGTACGCGGACGTGCAGCGTGACGGTGGCTACACCAACGCTCAGATGGTCGGTGTCGCGACCGTCATCTTCGCCCTCAGGAACCTCCTGAGTCAGTTACGTCAACAGATCCAGAATTCGATCTACTTTTCACCTCGTAGATCTAAGGGGAAGGTCCATTAATGTATTGAATGCGGGTTCTTATGTGCTGTGTGAGTTGCGTGTTACGTTAGTGCTAATGTGCGCGATGCAGTGTGTGTTATGGAGTGGGTGTGTGATAATGGGTTTTGAATGTATTTCTGTGTATTGCGGGTGTGTTCCTGTGTACTGTAAGTTTTGTGCTCCTCTCAGTATCAGGTTTAAGATCCGGGTGTTGGGTGTGTTCATACGTGTCGTACGTTAGTGTTCGTTTCAGAATGATTCCGTACCTATGTGCTAGTTCTGTATTTCCGTGCATTGTGCGTGGAATTTCGTGTTGAATTTCAGTCCAATACATTTTTCTTTGGCACAAGGATAGCGCAGAATTTGTACGATGAGAACAGAAATTCGTTTCCTGGAGCGGTGCATTCTGCTATTGTAGGAAACGGATGAGTAGGGTATTTGTATTTGGGAAGATTGGATGTTTAGTTGAAGATTCACATGGTGCTTTCCAGAGATCCATGTATGTTGAGTTTTTTCATGCCGGAGAAACTATAAATTATGATTGTGATCCTCCGCAAATGAATACAGAGGGTGTTGTTCGTACGTTATTCAATAGAGCTCATAAAGTATGGTGCAACTGGGTGAGTTTTCATTTAAGTTTTTTGAGTCAAACTGTTGTAAGTTAATAACAATATTCCTAATATTCTAATTAATTAAACTATCGGCAACTTTTCTGAACTACATTTTGAGAAATGACATTAGTCCTTGAATCACCACGCGTCACATAAATATGTTCTACGAAACTCAAGCGCATCAAAATAACTTAATTGATGAACGAGTCTTCAGGGAAATCTTTTGTTAAGCCGATAGATCCCGATACGAAAATATCAGTCAGTGTATGTATTGTAAATTGCAAAACCAGTGACCTCTTAGCAAGAAACGATATTTTCAGATCCTGGATCAATGATCTAAACAGAGCCAGTGCGATATATGAATTCAAGTGGGACAGAAGAGAATGTCTCCTAATAAATGTTGCATACGAGGTTGAATCTGACAAAAAGATTACCTGAGCACAAATATTAAGGTTCTCTTTCTGTTAATTTACGCGTTGACCATAGTTGCAAGCCCTCGATTGAAGACCTGTATTGAAATGCACGAATTTTTCTTAATATTTTTCAAAAAAGAAGGTAAATTTTGCTTAGTTAGCAAGTTCAATAAAAAGATAAGGGCAAAAACAAAAGAAGTACACATTGTTTAAAACTGTGTGCGATCAATACTTAAACGAACGTTTCGGGCCTTGACCCATCATCAGCAAAATCTCCAATTACACTCAGAGAATTTAACACACAGACTAGGTAATTGTACATATTCTATATGGCTAGAGATGTTAAAACACTGGTGATCATGGAAATACTGTATACCATGTAAGCTGCATACAAGTGTGGGAGAAAATTAGTGCATTGCATAATGGGACGTAATTAAAAAGTAAATTTAAGCTAATGCTGCCCAACCTAAAGCATATCATTCATATTGGGTTTGTTCATTTGCATTTAAAGAGATTCAAGAATTCTAAGCTTAGTGACATTACGAACAGACGCTAAAATTGAAAAATCTGAATCTGAAATTCTAACTTCCCACTGTTCCTCTGCATGAGATCTAATGGCAGTGTATGGAGGGTGACAAAGACGAGCCCAAGTTCTAGACCTTATTCCGACGTGTTCCGCTTGTCTGGCACGTAATGTGCGGGTTGTAGAACCGACATAACGTAGATGCACACTATTTGCACTTTGTAGATGCACTTTGGTTTTTGCCCTTAACTTTTTATTTTACGTAATATTGTTAAAAAAAGAGTAATCATATAATAGAAATATTCCGAACCCATAAACTCTAACCTGCTCTTAATGAAAACAAATGATTCTTTGCTTTATAGTTACTCAATGGGACTACTGTTTAGAAGTTTGAAACATCCGTTCGATCGTCCTCTTCGCCTTTTTTCTGGTGTCATGAACATGTCGCCGTTGGGCAAATTTCTCCTACTTGATCATCTTATACTTTTATTTATAATACTTCAGTGGCGTCTAATAGCACTTAAGCTTTGGATTTATATTTAAATCAATGCTTCTGTGAATTTTTTCTGCATATTTTCAGCCTGAGGATGGTAGTGACGTAGAAACATCACATGTTATGAAATTGCGTGATATATACAGTGACATCGAGTTTTATACATCAACTTATAGATTAACAATGTATTAGTGAACATGATTTACCATTTCCTTCGTATTTTTAAAGGGGATAAACAGAAATAATTAACTTGTATAATTAAAAATTTCACGCAAGCTCCAAAACTGATGACATTTGCTAACGCGAGAAGGCATGTAATATTTAGCATCAAATGTTCATCAACAGCGTGAAAATCTACCAATTGAACAGATGTACCATTTTTTCATTGGTACAAAGTTAATATATGCGACATTAAAATGATAGAAAAAAACATTTGCTTTAGTTAGAGTAAGTGACCAAAACAGGAGTAAGGAGACTGAGAATCTGCCCAATTTCATAGATGTTCAATTTGAGAACAGAAAATAAAATTTTTGCATCTGAACTATCGACGGTAAAAATATCGGTTTAACCGCTCTTTCCTAACGTCTTTGAACTGCGGGCATTTGATTCACTTATATGTAGTTCGCCATTAGAAGAACTATCTACGGTCGAGGTTCTACATCCAGGGATTTAACGTGAAAATTTGCACGATCTTCATTTCACTTGTGTTATCAACATTCATACCAACGACATTTCAAACCTCTTTTAACATTCCTTTCCGATGTAAACTTACAAATAACGCTCTAACTATTTTTTAGCAAAACATCAACAAAAATCTGAAAGATTCCGGCGACATTACATTACTATCATGGTGCATTGTACTAACAATAAATAAGAATACCATCATCTGCACGAAAGTCATCAAACGAGGTACTATCACTAAAAATTCATTTGCATTCTTTGCATCACAAACTATTTCGATATCACGAAAATTTATGTCCCCGTTAAACAGTTTTATCAGCATTTTGTTTTTAAATGTTTACCGCCTCTGACATGCAAGCCTTGATAGCAGCTGAATTAAATGCCTTTATGGTCGCTATCTTTAGTTCCTCAACAATTTCAAAGTTTAGCACCTCAACAGTAGGTGACGTTGCTGCCTCCAATTTCGCTAAGTTAAGCACCTCAACAGTAGGTGACGTTGCTGCCTCCAAGGTCGCTAAGTTTAGCACCTCAACAGTGGGTGACGTTGCTGACTTCAGTGTATCAACAGCCGCTAACCTCAGTGCTGCTTTTCAGCGCCTGCTTCCAACCTCCTGAGCGAGGTCTGGGGCTCTCGACCTGTGACTGTGCTGGGCCTACTGGCTGCATCACTTTCTCTGCTGTTGTCTACCTTCACCTACACCAACCTGGTTGCATTCTACATCTTTTTCGGAGTACTGCAAGGTGAGGATTAAATGTCATCGACCAGATGGAGCAAGATGAGGGTTGTATTTCTACCATGGGATACTTCAAAGGAGGGTTGTACGTCTGTCATAGGTTGTAGCGAGGTGAGGGCTATGCGCATGTCACAAAGTGGTGTGTGTAAGGAGAGGGTTGTGTGTTTGTAACAATGTTTTACACGTAATTAAGTAGAGGGATCAATAGCAACCAATTTTACTCAAATAGAGTCAAGGTGATCCTTTTTCCGAGTGGCAAACGTGTCTGAGTTAATTGAAAGTTTCAATGTTTCAAATTCTTACCATTGATGCATGTTAGGTTAAGGAAATTTCGTGAAGCTTTCAATAAGAAAAAAATCGTGCAAAGAATAGTTGGTAGAGAGAGAACCTACACTATACGGGACTCTGAGTCACTATAGCCACCACAACGCTAAGCTAAACATCAGTCAAGCACGGGAGAGCAGAGCTAACATGGATAGTTTTACCAAGTACGAACACATTGGATCGGTTCGAGACTGAATATTGGCCCATACAGTAGCCTCAAATAGCTATACATGACAAGCTCCATGGCTGCTCTCGGTGCACCTCTTCATTTTCGGAGCAGGTCTAATGTTTAAACCCTCGAGTGAGAATTGGAAGAATCAATGGAGAAACCTCCGCTTCAAAATATGCAGGACGAAGTTCTAAGGTATATGTCCACAATTGCTAAAAAAATGTTCACGTATACTTACATTTTTCTCAAGTCTGTATGATTGCATTTACTGTGGTTCTCGTGGCGCAGGCATAGGATGCTCGATGGCATACCCTCAGCTTACCCTCATCACACAGCAATACTTCACCAGCAAGCGGGTGTCCGCACTCGCCCTGTCCATCACAGGCGCGCCTCTGGGCAACATCCTCATGCCGCTCCTTGTGTACCATCTCATCCAGACCTACTCAGTGCAGGGTAACCAGCAAATGCTCTAGGAGGGTTTAACTTTTTGATGAGTGTGCACTAATTAACACTTTGAGTGCGGCAAGTTGAATTGATGTTCAATGTTCAGCTCGCATTAAAGTTGATTTTAGGAATCAGCAAAATAACAGGCATGAAATGGATCGTGCCTTCATTTAGTTTTGATTGAGTATTTATTTCGTGACTTCGTCGGTCAGCAGCGTTATGAAAATCTCAGTGACCACTAGTGATTCACGTCGCGGTCAAATTTTTGAATGGTGTGATGTATGTAGGGCAAATCAGTTCAACTAAAATGCATTCTTTTTATAAGAAATACGCCATCTATTGGGCGACTTAGGGAACTCCGAAACACTTGAGTGCGTGAGACGATTAGGGAATTCTCTAAACGTTGCTTTAGTCGTACTGAATAATTCGTAATCAATTACTCACGGATTTCGCTTCTTGAACGTTCTGTGTAGCTTATCCATGCTCGTCAATTCATTTTTAATTGAAGTGAATCCTAGTCAAATAATGACTATAAATAATAGTCAATAACGACTGAAATCATGCCGAAAATACAGCATAACGATATTTTGTCACTAATGTGAGTGAACCCCTTTCCGTGTCCTTTAGAAGAGGACACCGTCACGTTGAGCTTTCTGTTGTTTAGAGGGAAGGAATATTTCTTTCAAATCGAGCCATTACGTCTTGGAAAAAAAGGGAAGCTACTTCAAATCGAATCCTCCTTTCAAATGTATGTATAAATAACAGAAGCCAAAGAACGTGCTTCTGCTTCACAGGCATGTTGGAGGCGTGCACCGCCTAAAAACATTTCGAAGCTCTTCCGAAATGAATTATTCATATTTTTCTCAATGCTTTATCACCAAAATGTTTTTTGTCAAGGTGCGATTTGAATCCAGAGTAAAAAAAATCCTGCAATTGTGTCATTGATCGTAAATGGTGTAACTTAATTAGAGCTCTTTATTCTCTTTCCAGGTGCCTTCCTGATTTGGTCAGGTATTTTGCTTAACTCGGTGGCGGCAGCATTGCTGCTTCATCCAGTCGAATGGCACTTGAAGAAACAAGTGTCTATAGTCTATGGTCACCAGCCCACGGTAAATCCTGAAAATGAAATGATGTTTCAATTTCGCAGCCAAACTGCTGGCATGCACATGGCATCCCTCGTTGATGATGAAGCGTTAGCACGCAGCTGTAGCTTTAATAGTTTACCCTCTAGAAAATCCAAGGCAAATGTAGGTGGTAGACTGAGAGACGCAGCGCGTTGGTCAAATCTATCAACTGGAACTGTAGGTGAGGATTGTGATTTTAAATGCAGAACGTCTGTTTGTGCTGAGTCCGAGAGAACCACGGCTACCCAGCACGCCACATTAGATTCTAAAGCAGTTTCAAACAATGTTCCAAAACAGAATGAACTTACGCGAACTGCTTCAAGGCTATCAGATTGCGACAAAGGGGCTACCTGTGGCAAGATCAGAGTGTCAGAATGCCCGATATCTGTTTCATCTTCTGTCTCCGAGTTGCCTTCGAAATTCGTCAAACCTTCAAACGCTGCGAGGGTCCGATCCGTGTCTGGACATGAAATTCTTCATTCTCCCGTAAAATTCAGGGTTTCTACGCAGGACAGCGACGAGGAAGATAAAAACGCAGATGAAAACGACAAACTGTCGATGAGTTTGCTGTCAACTCAAGGAAACAAGTTGACGAATCAACTGCGACCTCCGAACTCAGAGGTCTTGGAGACACCGAAAGCTAAACAGCATACGAAGTGGACCGATGGTTTTCTGAAGTTGATGATTTCGTACAAGGATATATTGTCAAACAAGATGTTCGTCTTGTCTTGTATTTCCGCAGCATCCAGCAGATTGGTAAGTGTCTGAGGAATATTGACACGACACCAGCTCCTGATCAATCGTGTATTTACGCATTCATAATTCGGCACTGATTTTTACTTTCTGACATGGAGTTCAAGTTTAGTTTGCTAAGATTTATTTAGCATGAGTTTTCATGATTGGGCTCAAACTAGCTAAAATAATACTTCAGTTTTTGGTGTTGTCTAAAAGTAGAGTGTGGAGTTGCTCATGACTGGCACTCAAGTTGATCAGCGCATCTAAGTCCTATTCAAAGTCCAACTAGTAACCGCTGCGAAACCACAACAACGACAGCAGTTCATAAGAAGGTCACATCGTAAGCTACCACATCGTACACACAAACGCCCAAGAAAACTAAGTACCCGCCCCATAACCCTTGAAATATTCGGGTAGTCACATCATGCCCTACCGAAACCCAAAAAGATATTAACTCCTTAAAACGTAAAAACTATCACGCCAGAAATCAAACCCCATCAAGTAACTTGCTCCCATAGTTATGTGTCCAGCCACATAACGTACATGTAATAACAACCGAAAATTGTAAGATATCTCATGAAACCCCAAATTCAGTTTCCAAATTCAGTGAGGGAACTACTACAAAATATTTTTATCTGTTCTTCACTCTCAAATAAAAGCAGTTGTGAAAACTAGTGATAAGAAGGTAGAAGAACATGAGCTTTGGATCAGGAGACTAGGTTTTAGTGAGGGGCATTTCACTGAAGAAAATGAGCTTTGGATCAGGAGACTAGGTTTAGTGAGTTGCATTTTACTGAAGAAAATGAACATTCTAGTACAGCCTTACTCTCCCCAGTTCTTGGAAAGAAAAAGTTTACTTAAACGGATAGTTCATGAATACAGAAGCCGGTTGTATTATTTTGCATCGTTGAGTTGGCTTACTCGATTACAAATATGAAATTAACTGAAAAAATAACTGAGAAATGATGGAGAACAATTCAGTTTACTTTCTTTTGTGAGATGTCTATCAGCGCCATCAGATGGCACAAATACTTAATATTTTAATTTGAGTTTTCATTCAAAATAAGTTTTCAACGTTTACCTCTCTGTTTATAGGGCGAAGAGAGTTTGTTTAACCTTTTTAATTTTATGTTGTCTTTCTTTGTCCAGCAGACATGCCAGCAACTAGCTAGCTTGCGAAATGGTTTATTATCTAGGTAATAAATATTTGCCTTGAAACTAGCTTGCTAACTACCAGCTCACATTAACAATTGGCTATTGAATGAACTAACCATGGACAGTAATGATTCCCAGTCTGATCATCTCGGTACGTGCACTTTATGTTTGAAATTTTTGTTTTGTGTTTACTAGATGGGATACTTTCACTTTAGGGAGACTTTCACTTTCATCCCGTCGAACATCAATCGTAATTTTGTTCTAAGATAATTTTCAAATTTGACCAGAAACAACGGCCGTGTTGTGCCAATTAGCTAAAAAATTGCTGCGGAATTAAACTAAGAGAGACAAATATTGAACAAATTATTCAAATTTTTGCCAAAAATTTACTGATAAACTTGCTAGGAACATCGAAAATGTCGCTTAAAAAACGAATGCTGCAAAAAAAGTTGAATCATCATTTTTGTCAGACATTAGATAGTGTTTGTGCCCAATTCAGTTCAGGTTCGCTGGTCTTCTAGCCAGGTATACTATGAATAACCGAAATAGGGTTCAGATTGCCATGCTCAACAATTACTAAGTATAAGTGGGATCGAAATATCCGGTGCTACTTCCCTTGAGAGGAAGAGATTTTGAACACTGGAATAGCTTTCTGATCACCAAACTATCTCTTAAATGCAGGTGTTCATATGCAACTATTGTACCATTGAAATTAAAAATCGTATTGGTTGGATCGCTTTTGATAACAAAATTCCTTTCTGAATGCAGGTGTTCACGAACTACCCGGCGTTCCTACCACTCAGGGCAAAAGAGCTGGACCCTGCAATTAACGTCGTTTGGCTTCTGCCAACGGTCGCCATCTCTGATGTGGTCGCAAAAATTTTGGCCGCGGTTGTCAGCGCGAAGTTCAAGATCAAGACCAGATACCTGTACGTCTGTGGAGCATTGATGACTTCGCTCGCTTGCTTAGGTTTGTATGTTGTTTTGTGTCCGGCCACTTGGGTAAGCATAATTCGAGGCAGTGAGTCAGAAGGAGTTCGCTGCTTTTTACATGTGTCCTGCCTTTGGTAGCAAATTATGGTCTTTATTTAAGCATTTTAATGTGGGGTTTAATTAAGGCCCTCAAGGGAACGAATGAGTGGCTTAATGGGTAACAGGACAAAAACCCTCCCAACAACTCCCCCATCCACAATTATCGCTGGGCGATTGTCCCCATCTCCACACAATAGCTCTCTGACAATTATCCACGAATGCTCAGGGTAATTGAAACTAAATTTGAAATTTCGCATTGCAAATATTCGACATGGAAACTTCAGTCATGTTTTATTCGATAACCCGAGTACTCACCTCTTAGTGCTTAAACAATAATGTCAAACGTCATCATTAAATGAAGAATAAATTGCAACGTTCTAATACTAATTTTAAAAATGTTAAGCGAAGTCAAGTGAGGTCAAGTGAGGTCAAGTGAAGTCAAGTGAGGTCAAGTGAAGTCAAGTGAAGTCAAGTGAGGTCAAGTGAGGTCAAGTGAGGTCAAGTGAGGTCATGTGAGGTCAAGTGAAGTCAAGTGAGGTCAAGTGAAGTCAAGTGAGGTCGAGAGAGATCAAGTGAGCTGAAATGTGTTCAAGGGGGACCGAGTAGAATTAAGTGAGGTGAAGTTAGTTCAAGTGATGTCAAGTGAAATCGAAAGATCAAGTTCGGTCAAGTTCATGTTAGGCCATGGTAGGACAATTTAAAGTCAATATTGAATTTAATGTTTTCAACGATTTCAATAATTTCGTTGCCACATATAGGTAATATGGTACATCTGAAGGCATAGTACATGAATGACATTGTGCTCGCAAATGCTTAATGTTTGATATATTTAACTTTGAAGTTACAGGAACGTCGAATATAAAATTGAACAAACGGACACGTAAAGAAGCTGAAATACGGTATTGACATAACGATAGCTGAGGTTAGGTTAGGTAAAGTTAGGTTAGTTAAGTAAACTGACCAGAGAAAACCTAAAATAACTTAACTCAGCCATACCGACAACGATGGTTATTTCCCGATGGCGAAATGACTGCGCATATTCCATCTCCGCCATTCACCGGAAGAGCCATATCACTTTCTTCATTTGAATGAATGGCGGAATGCGAAATAAACACTTTTAAACAAGCACTATCGTCATTATAATAACACTTAATACACTCAAATATGGTTGCAAAGCACCCTTTGCATGAGCCTTCCACTGCAAGAGCCATATCGAAACAGCCGGCAATGCTATTCTTACCTTCACCTTATTTATGCTATATCTAAAAAATTAAGCATTTGCGAG
>JACJUY010012159.1:9195-21141 GCA_014220935.1 Platorchestia sp. MABIK | reverse complement strand
AATTCAGAGCACACCTTTATAAATTCACAGCTTTTTTTAATGAAATATTCAAAAATTAGTTGATCAACATAGAGAAATCATTGGAACCTTCGTGATTTTCAACTTGCAATTGAGCTTAACGTAATGTCAAGGTTCGCTGTTGTTCATTGCGGTGGTCCAAGTTTGATCGTTGGTACTGTTTACTGTTTAGATTGCTTCAAAGTATTAAGGTATAAATATTTATATTGCTTCATAGCTAATGATGTGTGGACAAAGATCTAATTTCCTTAATGTTGGTATTTTAAGTTATTTTGATGTGTTTTACGGGTTACGTGAGATTTCAAAATTATTCCCTGTGTATTCACAAGGAAAAAATTGCTTTTCATATGTGCGTTTGTGTACACACATCAAAGTTACCATTCAAGTTACTCTACTCACTGGATCATACAACTTTCAGAATGTTGGTATAATAATTATTTGGATTAGTGTGAGTGTAAATGTAAATTTTCACAGTGACTTTCCTTCTGGTGGAAAGTATAACCTTGTGTAATCACTACAGGAAATTACTTTCTAGTAATATATTTGTTTGTGTAAATTATTTGTACATGCATATTAGTATTATATTTTTAGACATAAAAAGTTATTACAGATAAGGCATCAAAGATAGCAGTTTCCAGCTGCATAGAATAGTCAAAAATGATGAAGTTGGTAAGATCTTGTTTTAACATTTGTGTTGACAATACAAATTCTATTCTGAGTCACCTCAGCTGTGTTTTTAGAGATGAGGTGTGCTATATTTCTGAATCAAACTTTTAATGGACACTAGCAATGTCTTTGGGGAAAAATTACATTTAATATTTTCTCACACCCACTCCAACTTATTTGTTCTGATAGTTACTTTCTTATATGCCCTTGCAAACATGCCACTACCTATCTACAATGTCTTTGCAGAAGCTCAAATTATGTTCTGGATTGCTTGTGCAATAGAAGCATTATAGGAATGTCACGAGCATTATTAATTCTGAAGATTGTTCTCAATCTAATGACAAATTTGAATTAGTTTGTCATAATTTTCAACTTTACCCAATCATTCCAGTTCTTCATGTGTTAAAGTAGTAATAAATTCACTCAACGTATTTTTATGAAACAATGTCAATTGTTAAAAATTCTCTAACTCAGTTGTCTATAAAAAGCGACGTTTCGATGTCCGAACATCCTGTTCAGGCTAAAATTGTTCAGAAGAAAATTTTCAGTCATGTTGATAAAATGCAAATCTAATACTCTAAGCTACATCAGACAAAGTTATAAAGTTAGAAATGACAGCACAAGAAAATGACTAGAAACTAAATTTGTACCACAGCAATATGTACTACTGTAGTAAGATTAGGTAACAGTATTAATATATTTTTAGGATTACACCTTGCGCAATACTGTTACCTACACCTTCTTATTTTACTTTTAAAAAGCCCAAGTTCAATTTAAAAAAACTCAAGTTTAATTCAAAACAAATCAAGTTTAATTTTAAAATTGTCAAGTTTATTTTAAAACATATCAAGTTAAATTTGGAAAAGCTTATGTTTCCAAAATTGTTTACCTAGCCCATGTATTTGGCCTTTTATAAATTAAACTTGACCTTTTTTTAGCTAGATTGAGTGCTTTAAATTTAATTTGAGCTTTTTTAAATTGATCTCAATGCATTTTAAAATTATACATGAAATTTATTAAGTTACCTTGAGCATGTTAAAATCAAACTTGAGCAGTTTTAAAGCAAACTTGAGCATTTTAAAATCAAACCTGAGCATTTTTAAATCAAACTTGAGCCTTTCACATTGAAATTGAGCTTTTTCACATTGAAATTGAGCTTTTTCACATTGAAATTGAGCTTTTTCGTTTAAAAATTCATTACGTTTAAAATTTGAAAAAAAGTATTTCAAATGCATTACACAAAACCTCAACATTCATGCTACTTAAATTCCTGAGCTTCATTTTTGAAGTGTGAGAACGTGCACTGTCATGAGTCATATTTGAACAATCTTATCTTATGACCGCAGCGTTCTAAAAGAGTTCTCAAAGAATTTAAATTTTTCGTAACCCATTGTTGCATCTTCTAATTTTTTTCGCTGCAAACATTTTTGAGGAACAACTTTCTCTTCGCAACAACCATTAACAGTTTAAGGTGCAACCATGATTTTTTACGCTATCGAAGTAACTGTTCTGAACCTTGTTTTTTTAATTGAAACTAGATAAATTATGTCGAATAGCTCTAGTGAATTGAAGTAGGTATTACTTTTCTATGCTGGAGGAGGGAATTTGAAGAGTTGCCAAGACAATATATTCTGAAAAAATAAGTGTCTGTCAAAAAATAAGGTTGGTGTCTGAAAAAATCTGGTTAACAAAATCTGCAGTTCATCTCCACCCCGTTATCACTGCTCTCTTTTCATAGTTAATGGTATTCGTACCTCATGATATATATGCATATTTATAAATCAGTAACTTTATAAACGACCGCATAAAACTATGCATTCTCTTATAGAAGAAACTAGTCGATAATTCAGGTTGCTATCACTCAATTTAGGAAAATCAAAAAGGATAAATCATTTACTCGGTGTGAGCCTGTATGTAATAAATCATGATAAAATGCGAATGTGTACAAAAACTTTGATTTGAATACCAGCAATACCAGCTCATTGAAAAAACGATTTTCATAATTCATTGTATTCTACGTTAAACCAAAAATATTTTCACGTTTCTAAAAACTTTCATGCAATTGTGTCATCAAAGTAATGGTAAATTCGAATCGATAAAATTCAATTCCACCGAGTCAATCGCCCACTATATATTGGTTGAGTATAAATTCCCCCAGAGAAATAGAATGAGTTTGTTGGTTGGTTGGTTTCTTGCTCGGACTCTCCGTTCCCCTACCAGTTTAAAAATTTCAAAAGTTAGCTACCTATAGGAATTTTCAGGTACCAGATAAAATCAAATGGAAAACAAAAAACTTGGTGAAGAATTTCTTGAATGTTTTCATAACGTGAAGCGGATGACAGAACACTGTTTGAAAGCAGTGTATTGTTTTTTGTTGATTGAGATTCAGTTATGCTGAAACATTTGTATCGTGTCTGCATCTGGATCATTTTCAAAAAGGAAAAATTAGAGAATCATCTTTTTGAAGTTTGTAAAGCGAAAATGTTCATCACATAAGTCGCTGTTAGATCTTGCGTCAGAATTCTTTTAAGCAATCCTGAAATTGTGTGCTCACTCTGAGGCGCTTTCGTTCCCGGACCATCTGGGAAAAATCTTACATCCTGTCGGGTGTTTTAGATTCGCTTAGTGACGTGGCTGCCTAAGAGGATTGCACCTGTTCTTTCTATTGAAGATGACGGTAAAATGCTATCCACATCCGCGAGAACAGCTTTCCACGAGCTTCCTGCTGTTGTCGCGGCCTGTTCACTTAATAGAGCACGTCTTGCATTAAAAAAGCATGAATAGAGTTAACGGTCTCAGATTGCGTGGTAAAAGGGCAGGATTTTCTGAAGACTGCTCACATGGACGATGTTCGGTGCAGCTAAATCAGCCGAGTATGCTGTTTATGAGAGTATCACTTCTATTAGAACATCCTGTAAACTCTCATAATGTGAGACACTAAATTTTGGGAGTGAAATATTGGTTTTCCAATTTTACGTTCCCGGCAAGGGTATGATTCTGGCAAACTGTAACTCAAATATTCTTAATTTTTTTTCTTGCAGAGAAATCATCAACATACGGCTGCATGCTGGTTCTGATAAAATTCGTCATCAAATTTAGACGTTTGGTCGTGCAAGAGTGATTGCTATGTTGAAGTTTTTATCTGATGGGATTTGAAGGCGTGAAAAAGTTTAAAGTGGATCGAACAAATCTAATGAAGTGGTGTTGTACAATGGTGGGCATATGAATGCAAAAGAATCGAAAAGTTAGAGATCTATTTAGTTGACATAGTGATTACAATTTTCATTTGTATATTGAATGAAAGAATGAAGCATGTTGTGAGAGACCATTGTAATGAGTGAAGAACAAAATGTTTTTGACAAAGACAGACGTGGCGACGATAATCTGTATGTTTCCAATGAAATAAGNNNATAATCTGTGTGTTTCCAATGAAATAAGTGACTGAATGAAATGAGAAAACAACTTTATATGGCATTCTTGGATATTGAGACGGTTTATGTGGATAGATTGAGGCTACTGTTAGGATATTGGGAAAATTGGGAGAGATCTGTTTGAGAATCTTCGAGCAATCTAACGGTAAGGAAATTAAGAAACTGTGTAGGTGAGGAGGGCTAAATAACTGAGACAGTGTTCTACTGTTTCCCTTTCTGTTTGATTTGATCGCAGAAAATATAAGCTACCTATATTTGTTCGAGAACGGTTGGTCTGGGATTGACAGTTAGTGACAAGAGAGTGAGTTATCTGCAGTTGCTGAGAGCATTGTTGGAAGATCAGTGAGGCAGGGCTGGAACTACAAGGGATGCTTGAGATTGTGAGTCGATACAGTAAAGATTTCAATGTGAAGTTTGCGGGAGATATAAGTAAAGTTATGGTTAGAACTGCTGATGAGACTGGTAGAGATAAGCAGTGTAATATTGAGGAAGATAAAAAACAGTACATAAGAGGATGGTACTTTGGGTCTGTATTGAGAGAAAATGGATGCACAAGAACATAAGGCGAGTAGATGGCAAAAGCCTTGAAGCATTATGACCAAATATTGAATTAACAGATACGGATGTGTTATAAAAATGTGGAAATTTGTTGCAGTGACCAGTGTAATGCAGGATAAGAATGCAATGAGCTGAACGATACCTTGAAAAATTAGAAGAGTTTCAAAATGACGAGTGAAATTTGGCGCTAGGGGCTTTAGAATGACCACCTATAGCAGCTATTAGAGGTGATTTAAAGGGAAGTCTATTTTCGGAGTGAATGAAACATCTTTCAGAAAAAGGAAGTATCTTTATTGATCGCTGCATTATTACAATTGGGCTACACAAATGGTTGCTAAGCTTCTTTACGTAACGAGAGGGGAGTGTGTGAGTGGCGAGCAAGTTCAATGAGTAGAAACGTTTCCCTACTTACCTTTTCTACCCGTATTTTCCGTTTACTACTAGTTTACTACTATAAAAACCATAGCCTGCCACGATAAGACTTGAAGGAATGCCAAATAAACGGTTGGTAATGCAAATTTTCGAGTAGAATTTGAGTGAAAACTATTGGGAGAATATCTGCTAGGGGCTTGCTAGAATGTGGAATATTCAGATCATTTGAGTTACATTTGTCAGACTAGTGCATGACAAGTTTTTCCAGAATACTAGAGGCGGACCTGAATGGCCTTGACAACGAGATAAAACAAGAACTTGGTCAACTAACAAGAGAAAATGTATTGACTAATGGAAACATAACATGCAGGGAAAATCTGCGTTAATATGCATGGTAGGCTAGATAGAATGGCCCATAGGCATGGTTAGAACGTTTACTTGGTTTGCTAAAGAGAATGCCCCATTGCTTGAAATATTTTACGACAAAAGTTTTGGAAGTCAACTTCTGGTTGCAGTAGGGTCTAAGGCTTCAGGTGTTCATGGAGGAGGAATAAAAATAATAGTAGGTTACGCATGCAATGTGATGGAGGAGTAGAAGAAACCGAAAACATCTCGTTTCGGAATGAAGTAGACATATGCATGAAGGATAGTTTATCATGAATGAGGAGTTTGTGTAGTATAGCGAAAACCTGTGGTATGCTATTGAGCTGAATATGATTCTGGTGTGAGTTTTTCTTAAGGGCTGGATAAAGCATCAAGCTCTACTGATTTTGATACAATGAAAAATTTTCGAAGAAAGTGTGGAATAAGAAGTGATGACTTTGGACAGCCAGTTACCAGGAGAGGGCCTGTTGGCCTTCAGGGCAGAATCACTCCCAAAGTATGTAACTTCCTTAGACGAGTGTAATTAACCTTCCCGTTGTGTGCGAGTATTTAAGAGGGAGCTGTAGGTCGTTACATGGCCGTCGACACTCACTTTCACGTCAAGTTCAAGTACAAGAAACAAACTGAAGCACATCGAGTTCATGAACATGAAGAGGATGAATAATTATAGACACAGGACTCGGTATAATTGTGATATTCATGTTCAAAATAAAGGAAAAAATTCAGTATATTTTCAAAAAAGGTTTCCTTCAACTAAATAAATAATGACCATGTGTTTGAAGATTTAAGATTTCGAGACGTCAGATGTGTGTTGCTGTTTAAGGGTAATGTGCTAATGTTCATGAAATGCTTGTAAAGAACATGAGGATTTTTAGAATCTTTTTAAGACAATGGTATGAGTTCAATCTTCATCATGATCAATCACAAATTTTGCTTTAATGTACCTGCGCAACTAATTTCCCTATTAAAATTTAATGATGGTGTCCACTTTCTCGATGTCAATTCTACTCCCACAGGCACGAATTATGTCCCGAAAATACTTGTTAAATTTGAAAATCGCCCAAAAGAACACATAGCTATCGATATCCAGCTATAATTAGATAATGCAAGTACAGTAGATGTTATAGAATAAATCCAGAGATGTATCATTGGGAAATGAGTGAGGCTATTTAATATTACAGTTTTTGTCAGTCATAAAAATTAAAACTTACCTAATTCCTCATCCTTAAGAATCTACCCTAACAATCAGGTATACTTGACTTCAACCCCCCTGGTTTGGTCTCGGCGTTTTACTATACTCCCTCATGAAAGTCCATAACCTCAAATGATGAGGGAGTATTTAAAAAAAAGTGTATTAGCCGGTTTACCATGATTTCCTCTGTGTTCGTTTTAAAAGCTAAACAAATAATTTTCATCAATATAAAAGAGTTGGCCCTATGGAAAAGTGCTAAAAGCAAGTGAAAAAAACAATGTATTACATACCCTCGTGACTGATGTAGGGGAATTTTGCCCTCAAATTTTGGCTATGAAAGTTTTAATCAATCATTTCAGATTGGGTCAGTACGCAACAACTCAAAGTAAATTTATAGAGAGATTCTATGTCTAGGAACATGGGTCTTTACTTGATGAAATTCGACAATATTGAATTTTTTCATACATTTACATTACCTTGTTTCTAGTAATAGAGGCTGTTCCGCTTGAATACTGCAGCATTGAATGTCTGCATGAGTAGAATGGACTATTTTGAGGCCGATGCCTTCTCTGTCTGATAATTCTAAAAACCTCTTCAGTTACTCTACATCAATCTCCGTGAGCTTTTCGAGACCACAGTTTGAATCCCTCTTTCAAATTTCAGAGACATAACCCGTCAGAAAAAAGTACAAGAAAAAATAAAACTATGTATACTTTCTTATGACAGGTCAAGACATCTGCTGTCAAATTTTATTTATGGAAGTTTTATTCTATCAATTTACTGTGGTCTCCTAGTGGTCAGTATACAAAAAGTTGAACTAAAATCACAACAGTTCTGTAAGTGCTAAAGTACAGGCATAGAATATTTATTGTGCAGAACATCGGAGGAAAATCAAATTCATTTTCGAGTAGGAAATCTTATGGTGAAAAGTTTCAATCTTTATTCTGTTCACAATTTAGATGGGCGGCACCTCTCACTAACTCATATGAACGCAAATCTGTGAGCTGGAATTCAGAATAATGGTAGTGACATAAATTAATTTCAGCCGCGCTATAATGGATACATTTATGCTTCTCTCATTATTAAAAGATGCGCAACTCGCAACGAAATCAAAGTATAACAATGCATGAAATCTTTTTCTATCTCTGTTCGACCCTACAAAAAAGCTCGCCCGAGGGCTGCTTGCTTCGTCAACTTGCCCTAGGGCTACTGGCTCCGTCAACTTGCTCGAGGGCTGCTTGCTTCGTAACTTTCCCGAGGGCTGCTTGCTTCGTCAACTTGCCCGAGGACTCCTTGCTTCATCAACTTGTACGATAGCTGCTTGCTTCCTCAACTTTTCCGAGGGCGGGCTTCTTGCTTCGTCAACCTGCCCGAGGGCTGCTTTCTTCGTCAACCTGCCCAAGGGCTGCTTGTTTCATCAACCTGCCCAAGAGCTGCTTCTTTCATCAACCTGCCCAGGGGCTGCTTGTTTCATCAACTCACCCAGAGTCTACTTGCTACATCATCTTTCTCAGAGGCTGCTTGATTCATTAAGGGAACCGTACATCTTTTGCCCTTTTTCTTTATTTGTGAACCAATGCTTTTCAAGTTTGACCAAATGATAGAACGTATGAAAAAAAAGGTTCACCTTGTAAAAAATTTTCGATTCGTTTCATAGAAAATGAGTTACGGCAAAGAAAACGAAATATAGGGAAGGGGGTACGGCAAACCTTACTTCTACTACAAATTTCAATCAATAGACATGAAAAAATAGTCATTTGAAAGACAAACACTTGGGCCACAGCCCCAAGGTAGGAATATTTGAAACTCGTTTCGGTTTTGGAGATATTTTGAATGAAAAAGCCATTTCTGATGAATTATAAAAAATCTCGATTTTTTTAATTTGACGGCCTTCCGTTTTTTTACATACTTCAAAAATCAGAAATTCCAACCTCGGGGCTGTGGCCCTATTATTCTTCTTTTAAAAAATAATTATTTCACTTCTCTACACCAAAAATTGTAGGAGTAGCATTTCGCGTGAGGAATGTTTTAGGTTTTCACAGAAGCGAAAAAACCCAAACAGATTTTCACAATAAAGCACTTTGTTTGTTTATAAAAACTTTTGTTGTTGTTTTGTGTTTATGAACGAAGAAGTTTTTTTAAAGGATTTGTTAATCAACAAGTAAAAAGTTTTGTTAAAAATTTTTTTTACCATAAAAACAGCTCTCCCTCTCCACCAGTGCACTCCCCATAGCGAGCGTTTTATTGCGTGTACGCCTGTAAAATTTATTGTGGATGTTCAGAACAAGGATAGCTTCAATTTAAACCAAATCAATTTTTTTAAACATTTGGGCAAAAAAAGGTCTGCGGGATCCTTAACTTGCCCGAGGGCTGCTTATTTCATTAACTTGTGCGAGGGCTGATTATTTCATCAACTTGCCCAAGGGCTTTTTGTTTCTTCAACTTGCCCAGTGGCTGCTTGCTTCATCAACTTGCCCAGGGGCTGCTTGCTTCATCAATTTGCCCAGGGGCTGCTTGCTTCATCAACTTGCCCGAGGGCTGCTTGTTTCTTCAACTTGCCCGATAGTGGCTTGCTTCTTCGACTTGCTCAGTGGCAGCTTGCTTCAACTTGCCCGAGGGCTGATTGCTTCATCAACTTGACCGAAGGCTGCTTGCTTCGTCAGTTTGCCCTTGTGCTCCTTGCTTCATCAACTTGCTCGAGGGCGACTTTCTTCAGCAACCTGCCCGAGATCTGCTTGCTTCTTCAATTTGCCCTCGGGCTACTTACTACTCAATTCGTTTGGGTTGTATTTGAAATCTTAATATTTACTTTCAGAACAATTAATTTCATAACTTTTAATGCCTCCTACTCATTTCTTCTTGAGTTCAGAAAGCCTTAAGCCTCATCATCAGGTTAAAATACATCTACTCGAGTAGGTAAGCTAAAGTGAAATTTTCGAGGTTTTCGAAATAAATGATTATTTTTATGATGTTTCTCTTTCTTGAGAAAAATCTTTGCCTACGACCGTGCACCAGTTGCAATATTTACGAGTAGAATTTACAGTATAATGTAATGACGTCAAATGTAAATATCCCTAAGAGCTTTGAAGAAAATGAAGTTTCTTCCTTCAGTTTCGCTTGTTTTGGTTTTAATTTTGTTCTAATCGAATAAATGTTCCTTATGATATTATACTGTTAGCTAGGTAAATGAAGCTAGGTCAAATAAAAAATGTATAATTAGGAAACACTGTTTCTCTTCCAGTTGTTGGTGCATTTGCAAGTTTTTGTGTTCTCGTTCACGTTTTTTCTTGAGAACTGAGACGCGTCCTACTTCTGAAGAATTTTCCAAATGGTTCAATACTTACTCAATTCCGTTATCCTCATTTTGGAAATAACAGTTACTATACTGATGATCAGTTTGACAGTGTACCCAGAGTATATTAACTAAGATTTATTGGGTGATTCGCACGTTTTCATTAATAATTGCTGGATGTTTTTACGTATGGTGACATCGTTCTTAGTTGTTTGTTCTCACTACGTTGACCATAGTGTATTTTCAGATGGTTTCACTTCGCATAGCTGCTGATGTGCTCATGATCAATTCGTCAATATTTCAAAGTTATTTTCATCATACTATTTAGGAGAATACATTATTGATGTTTTGTATGGTCAACCTAATTGATTGTTTTTTTATTGATCAGGAAGATTCCCGTAAAATTTTTGGAGGATGCAATACGTACGCGGGTGATCTCTTTGGAGTCACTTCACTCACATTTTTTCAGAATGCTCATCGTCTTTTGTTGTTTCAGTGCCCGCACATTGGGCTGATGCAAATTTGTAATCGTCTACAGTAGACGGTAGACTATGCGGTCTTTGAGATAAATCCATACAGTTTTAATTTATATGCTCAAATATTAGTACCTCAAAAATAATCAACCTAATCGTTCGAAATTTTGATAGCTAATTCAGCTAACCAAACAAAAGATGCATTCTATACGACCGCCCTCAGCTACGATAGAAGCTTCTACATGCTTACGAAAGCTGAACACGACGCAGATTACTTTTGCCTTTTCTCATGACTCCACTGCCTTCTTAATATTTTTTTTAAGGCCTGTAACGCTTTGCAGGGTTTTGCACAAGCCTTTACCTCAATTTGTAACCAAACATTGTAATCCAACTAGCCCAGAATTACACACCGTACCTCTTAACCCTGGAACACTGAACCTGTTTCCCTGTTACACGGCCACTGAACGTGGGTATTTTATACCCCATTTTGGAAAATTAAAGAAAAATAGTATATATACAAATTTATTAATCCGATCCCGTAAACACTAAATATAGTCCTCTTACATAGTGATGAGACGATTAAATTAGAAAACTTCCTTTAAGAAACTTAAATTAAAAAGCAAAAAGAAGGGAATATAAAAAAGTGAAAAATTTTGAGTGTTTTGCAAAAAAAAGCAAAAAGAAACCCTCCCATATAAATCGCTCAGATGCTCCCACACGCTTCCAAGGATGTCAGGGTCTCATCCCAGGGGTCATCAATGCACAGGCGATGCGGGAACTGTAGGGAACAGAGTAGGAAAAACACCCTTTTTTTAGTGCACCAGAAATAGCGCAAACTCCAGGCAGAGGAGTGGAGCGACGCGACTTCCCCCTATAAACCCATAGGGTAGAATGAAGCTATACGGAGCAGGGCTGCCAATGAGACTTTTGCCAAAACCCAAGATCATTGCTCTAAAAAACCCAAGATCTATAAATAAAACCCATGATTACCGAAATAAAAAAATTTTTTCATAAATAGAGTTTTTTTCTTTGTGTACGGACAAATTTCAGCCATAGGTGGGAAACTAGATATAAATAGATACTTACGAATGATAAAATGCCAAAAACTCCTTAGTTTTCGAGTTATACGGACTTGAAGAAACTTCAAAACATAAGTTGGATACGACGTGCGACATCTTTTTACTGTAAATTGTTTTCAGATTTTATTGTAAAAATAACAAATAACTACTTTAGTGAGTCTCGGAACTATCAAGACTAGAGCTAACATTGGCACCCGCGTAGTATCCTACTTCAAGTCTTAAAGTTTCTTTAAGTCCTTATAACTCGAAAACTAAGGAGTTTTGGGCAAATTAGCAATCGTGAAACGATTTATTTTGAGTTTTTCTACCAATGATAGAAATTTGTCTGAATAAAAAACACCCTGTATTGTATAAAAAATGCATACATATAGGCACGTTATGTTAACGAAATTCATCAAAAGCTGTACCATGGAGAATTGCCTAAATAAGTTTCGTTTGCTTCATCGACACATTTTCGGCAATTTTACAATCAGGAAATGCA
>JACJUY010012158.1:0-13400 GCA_014220935.1 Platorchestia sp. MABIK | reverse complement strand
AAATCTACACTGGAAATCTACACTACTAGAACATGTGCGGAAATCTACATTGGAAATCTACACTGTCAGAACATGTGCAGAAATCTACACTACTAGAACATGTGCGGAAATCTACACTGGAAATCTAGACTGCTAGAACATGTACAAAAATCTACACTAGAAATCTACCCTGCCAGAACATATGCGGAAATCTACACTAGAAACCTACACTGGAAATCTACACTGCTAGAACATGTGCAGAAATCTACACTTCTAGAACATGTACGAAAATCTACACTAGAAATCTACACTGCTAGAACATGTACGGAAATCTACACTGCCAGAAAATGTGCGAAAATCTACACTGCCAGAACATGTGCGAAAATCTACACTGCGAGAACATGTGCGGAAATGTACAAGCCTCGGCTTCTGTACTGGCCAGGCCGTCTGTACGCCGCACGCTACACACGAAGTGCGGCACAAGACTACAAATTTTTTTCCATTCCACATCCTGCGCAACGAACCGCAAAATTTTCATTTCATGCAAAATAATAGTTCTAGGAAGCCCAACCTACATAAACTCGCAACTCTCTTCATGCGCAGTGATGCGGTTTTATCCATTCGAGTTTTACATGTTCAAAAGTACTGGTTTGTTTACGTTGCTAATTATTGTGAGGCAAAAATGCATGCGTTAAGTTGTATTTGAAGTCCTAGATGTTTTTTTTCAGTATTTTACTCGTCCATTTTTCCTGAAAATAGAAACAAAACAGTAAAAAACGCTGCTAATTGAAAAGCGGCAAAAATACTAACGCAAAGTTTTCCTTGAAATTCTAGATGTTTTTTCAGCGTCTCACTCGTCCATTCTTTATGAAAATTGAAAAACAGTGAAGCAAATTCAACACGCTTCTGCCGGTGCGGTGCAAACCCGAGCAAAATCGGCGAAGCGGCAGAGCTTTATCGCGTGTTGCTGGAAACCATCCTGGAGCAAACGGATCGTTGTGTAACTTGCGTGCCGCGGCCGGAGAGCGAAAGATAAAATAATATTATTGCTCTGAAATGCCCGCAGACGTGTTGCGTAAGAGAGCTTCCAATCTCGCTGCTACTACTGCAAGTTCTTGAATGTTTGATGTTTTGTGTATTCGCTGCTACTGTGATTTCTTGAATATTTGATGTTTTGTGTATTCGCTGCTACTGTGATTTCTTGAATTTGTGATGTTTTGTGTATTCGCTGCTACTGCGATTTTTTGAATTTGTGATGTTTTGTGTATTCGCTGCTACTGTGATTTCTTGAATATTTGATGTTTTCTGTATTCGCTGCTACTGCGATTTTTTGAATTTGTGTTGTTTTGTGTATTCGCTGCTACTGTGATTTCTTGAATTTGTGATGTTTTGTGGATTCGCTGCCACTGTGATTTCTTGAATTTGTGACGTTTTGTGTATTCGCTGCTACTGTGATTTTTTTGAATTTTTTATGTCTTGTATATTAGCGGTTGTATGTTTTATGATATGTGATGAACAACGCTTAGAAAAATTTAAATTGATAGTAAATTAGAAGGCATCGTACAAAAACCGACCGTAAACATAGATCTTAGTTCTGATCTTATTTTTATTCACACGTGGGAAGAAAAAAAATGACCGTAATCTTTGGGGAGAGAGAAGGTTACAAATTAGAGTATCTAGGGTTGAGAAATGAAAGATTTATGGTCTCTAGGTGGATCAATTTTTAATCAACTTTTGCATTGATGTTGGAAAAATTTACACTTGAAATGTAGTAAAAAATTTTCGTGAAATTCGGTGACATGGTAATAACTATGGTAATAACTTGAAATGTGGAACTATGGTAATAGGACTTTTACCTCAAGCGAATATTCTAAACTGCATTGAACTAATGGTGGTGCACCCTTAAAATTTTGTTTGTGTTGAAGAAAGTGTCTAATAATTTAATTCTATTTCTACCCCTCTCACTCTTTTCAGGAGGTGCGACTAATATTTCTATGTGAGTAAGCGCTCTTAAAGAGAAGATGTGAGGTTCCGAGCTGAAGGGTAGGTAGGCATTCCTTACTCTGAAATGTGTTTTTTTCTTGTTACGGATCATTTTTTTTTGCTAGGCTACAATCCTTTTTCAGATCCTAATACTGTTTTCAATTTAATATTGAGTCGTAAAATCCTTTCAATCCTGCTGTTTTATGCACTGGGTGCGAGAACACACCTTGTGCTTAGATTCCCAGTTCCCTTAACGCCACACTAAATGGTACTTTCTATCATTTTCTCTTGGGCACAACTTTGTTATGGTTAGAGTGGCTGAAAATTAGTGATAATAAATCAATAAGTACCTTCCCTCGTTACTTATTTGTGTGTATACTCTGCTGTGCGTGTACTAGTGTAAATCCATACGCCCACGACGTTGTAATAAATAGCCAAGTGTGGGGAGGTTTCGTCGGTGTGGCAAGTTCGCGCATTTTAATTGGGAAAATTTCAACTATTACAAAAAAAAGCTCCAGTCTTCAAAACAGCGAAGGAAGCCTCTGAGGCAGAGTTGAATGAAATACAAATAGTCTTACAAAGAGAACGATGTGTAAGCTTACCTTTTAAAAGCACGAAACGTAATTTTCCTGCTGGTGGTTTAATAATTACGGTAGCCCTAATATGAAAGCTTGAAAAAGTACATTCTTAACTCTAAAAAATTTCATATTAGTCTCGTTTAATTGTGGTCTTGCAAGAGGAATGTATATTCTGTACACATTCTCGTTCGAAACATGCTACTTTTTACCGATCATAACTGAAACTAAAAGCTGTAGAGCGAAATATGTATTCAGTATGAGGAGAAAAATTTGTTCACTAGTCAATTTGCTCACGAGTGCGGTGCAAACGGATCATAAATCGAAGAAATTAACCTCTTGACTTCATGGATCAAAACTTTTCTTTCTTTTCGTCGAGATTTTCCAGGAAAATACTAGGACGCATTCATTCAAAGAATCTTTGATCTCCTAAAATAGACGTACTGTTTTAGAGTCGCTGTAGCAATTTGAGCGAAATGGCTTGTGGTGTTTTATGTTTCTGTGCCTATTTTGGCGTGTGGTGGTAGCCCTTTTTTAGATAAAGTTTTGCATGTTGTTCTGTTGCGCTGCGCCGCTGGGAGTAAGCCTTTTACCAAAGTATTGCTAGAGGGAAAAGTTAAATTCAGTATTACGTAATATCTAATAGTTCCCGAAATATCAACGCTCAGTGTTGAAATTCCATATTCTTAGTGTAAGTTCCTTGGTTTATATTCTTAGTGTTACTTCCTTTAATTTCTGCTGAACTATCAACTTTAAATTTTAAATATTAAATGGTCTCTTCTTGAATAGCATTTGCTGATTGAAAGTGTGTTTTATATTCATTGGACTGTAGGTAATGCGAGTATAATTTAATTCAGTTGTCTTACTGAACACAGCTAACACATCTCTAAGGTGTGAACGAGCGCATTCGATTTTGGCATGACTGTAAGAGTAATTACTTACGTGTTCATCAATAACCTCTAAAGAAAAAGCATTTCCAATGCATTGGTACTCTGAGGAGAAAATCTCCGGGTTTATAACGTATGTTTCAGTTACTATATTTTGCTTGTACACGTTTTTTCTTGACGGAGTATGAGGCACATAGCAACTAGGTAAAACAAAATTATAAATATTTTTGTAACTTTTATTCAAGTCGTTCTAGGTTACGTATATTCCTTTTCAACCAAATGTGAATCTCTTCTCAATGAGTAGGCAAATGCCAATTTTAAAGTCTCCGGACTTTGCAACCAGTATTTCAGTAAGTATTCATTGATCGAATTTTTTTACACCCGATATGGAAGGAATACCTCAATGAACGCGTATACCAAATAATAAAGCTTCCAGAATTTGTGGCTGGCATTCAAGTATTAGGTTTTAATTAACTCGTCTTGAAATAAGTGAGTAATCAGAGAAGACGCGTGTGGCAAGTCGAGCAGTTCATGAGAGCAGTCGTAAACTGGGTCATCCTTGCATCCATTTCTCCCCTTGACTACAGCAGTAATTGTTTCTTCATTCATTCAATTTGCCCAGGGTAAACGTTTCTGCAGGACTTGAAACTTATTAAAACATGACTTTCTTCGCTCTGAAAGCTATGCACATTTAAAAAATTATCTTCCTGTACTAAATAAATTAGAAAAAACGGATTTCAAAAATCAATTCGTGATTTAGGAACATACTTTGAACATCTCCTCATTTCAGTTTTGGTTTGAATGGCAAAATACTTTAATCATATCCAATATGAAGATTAGATTAGATTAGATGTTAGTTTAAACCTCCCTAACAAAGGAGTCCCAAAGAGAGAAAGGAGGAAGGCATAATTTAGTATGGAGTTAAGGGAACACGAAATCTGTGCACATGGAGCATGGAAACGGTGAGCTGAAAAAAAATTATGAACAAGACAAAAGTTGAAGAAGAAAGTACTAGGTACTGGAAAACAGAACAGCGGTGAACCGAAATAAGCTGGGCCATAACAAAACGAAAAACCTATCCACTTTCAACAAAAAGAAGACCTGTCCAACCTTTAGCTAGAGACTTCTCATTTTCCCCTGGGAGCGATAATTTCTATATTTAGATACAATAGTTGTGTCCCCCTGAGGAACATCCAATATGAATACGCGAATTAAAGACGAATATAATTATGCGGGAAACGCAAATAATCTCCAATAATAAATGAGCTACTGCATAATTAGTGTGTGTGCTACGCCTTTTGTTGCGAGCTCCTACGCATTTCTCTTGGACGGAAATGCAACCTTGGTAACCAATCTCTGTACTAGTTTTTGTGGTTGTGTTGTGATTTTACACCTAACAATCTGATCCGAATTACACCTTCCTTGGGGTTCCTGCACTAACAAGTGTTGCAGCTAAATTGTCTTATTCTTTCGAAGTATCACTATTCAAAATAATTTCATTTTCAGAAACTTGGAAACTATTTACCTAGATGTCAGATCACCGGACAAGGTCTTATCACGATGCATTACGAGTTTTATTGCTCGAAGAATGTGTCCCAACAAAAACGTTATCTAACAACATTCGGTTACTACCAGGATGATTTACGACTTTGACAGTTGGTTTTTTCTGTATGTTGGGTAACTCACAATCGAGGGACTTTATTGGAAAATTTTAAAAAGTCAAATTCGACGGCATCTCAAAAATATACTTCGTTCTCACACGTGGATGATGAAAAAACTTCTAACATCTCTAAGTATCAAAACGGCGCTTATTTTCGTACAGTAGTTTCAATGTCAAACCGAACTACGCACGTGCATAAGAATTTCGATTATTTAGAAAGAAATCTTCTTGAAATCGCGCTGCGGCGCTGTCACATGTGGGCTGAATTACTGGCGACTGTGGCGGAGACGTCGGAGGAAATGTCAGATAACTGATCCGTTTTCCAATAAATAAACGTCACATAAGGCGATGAGCAGAATGCGTCGCAAAAATAGAAGCCGCGTCCAGATCACGTGGCTTGGCACGGGGCTTCCAAAGAGGCGAGTTATCCACTCTCCAGGTCACGTGGTGCTTTGCTGCTGAATGCCACGGACGCTTCAGGAAGCTCTCATTTTATTATTTAAGCGAAGGCAGCTCAAGGTTTCCTGCGTCTTGTGGTTTGAATGTCACGAGCCGCGAGCGACAGAAAATGAATGCAAGCGTATCGTTTCTTACGCAAACGAAACGTCTGTCTCGCGGCAGTGGATGCTTGTGTCTTTTGTTAAGGATATGAGGTTTTACGGTTTAATTTTAGGGATCAGCTGTTGCACGTACGTCTGTGTCAAGGTTGTTTCTTTGAAGAATACTTGCTGCTGAACGCACTACTCTTAGGTCACATGTTAAACGAGACGAGTTTGAACTTTGTGAAATGACAGCGCTCTTCACAAACTGCGTCAAAAGTTTTTTAATATCTAAACAAATAGGCCAAGGGTATTTTTACGAAGCATGGTCATCTCTTGGTGTGTTGTATTCCATCTTAAGGTACCATCTCCCGTAGTTTGTGAGCCACCGTACTAGTAATTGAGGCGCTGATTTTGTCCTGTGGTGCAATAGAATATTTTCAACTCCTTATTCTGGTTTTGGATTCATCGTTGTTTTCGTTTCTTCAAATGCTGTATTTTTGTGGTGGTGAATTCTGAACCTCTGTCTTGAAACTACTATTTGTCTATATAAACTAGAGTAATATTTTAATTCCTACTATTTCATTCCTGATACTATTTTTTCACACTTTTTCTGTTTTATGTTCTGACTTTTAAAGACTATATTGTTTCACGTTTTATATGCTTGAGTAAAATTGGAATTCCATGTAAGCGAATAACATATTTCGAAAGCTCGCACGAGCTTGGAAACTTCAAATCTTGAAATGGCGAAAGAAACTTCAGTTTTGAACTACCGGTCTCTGCAAAAATTCAGATAACTTTAATGATGTTGGCAGCACTGAAATATTACCAGCGAATGGAAAGGCAATTCCAGATTTAAGTTACTCGAATAATTTGTTGACATTGTCGTTCATTTTAGCGAAATCAGAACAAATTAATCATGTTCTAAAGTCAGTCTAAAGAACTTCATACTATTTATTCTAATTTTAGAACAATAATTACTATAATAATTCTTATAACACGAGTAGTGTTGCAACACGAGTAGTGTTGCAAGACTTGTGTCAGTTGTGACGTAACTCGAGTGGTGGTGTAACAATTGTGTCATTTGTGACGCAACTCGAGTGGTGCAAGACTTGTGTCACTGGTGACCTAACACGAGTGGGGTTGGAAGACTTCTGTCACTGGCGATGTTAACATGCGTAATGGTGTAAGACTTGTGTCATTTGTGACACAACACGATTGGTAGTGCAAGAGATGTGTCACAGGTGACACAACACGAGTGGTGGTGCAAGAGATGTGTCACTGGTGACAACACGAGTGGTGGTGCAAGAGATGTGTCACTGGTGACAACACGAGTGGTGGTGCAAGAGATGTGTCACTGGTGACACAACACGAGTGGTGGTGCAAGAGATGTGTCACTGGTGACGTATAACGAGTGATGGTGCAAGAGATGTGTCACTGGTGACGCAACTCAAGTGGTGGTGTAAGAGATGTGGCACTGGTGACGTATAACAAGTGATGGTGCAAGGTATGTGTCATTTGTGACATAACTCGAGTGGAGTTGCAAGACTTGCGTCACCGATCTCGTATCACAAGTCACAAAAAATGAACGCGTTGCCTCCCCATGCAACATGACTGACTCAGTGATATCCAGCAGAATAGCGTTTCAACGTTTACAGATTGCCCGTATTATTTGAAGTGATGTCATGAAAATCCCTGACATGCATCAAAGGTTTTACGCTTAATAATTACACAAGCGCTGACGCAGCTTCGTTCACACGTGGCATTGCTCACACGTGGCTGGTGTGTCGCGCGAGATGGTCAGCTTTAGGAGGTGTGTGGAGGGGTGTGTGGAGTAGTGTGTAGAGGTTTGTGGAGAGGGAGTGGGGGAGGGGGTGAGGAGTAGGGGAGTAAGGAGATGCCCCCGCCAAGGAGAAGTCGATGAAGAGAGCGTCAAATGCGTCAGTTTTAGTCCTGGTATTCTTGAAATTCAAACAGAAACGTCGAAATGATGCGGGCGTATGGTTCAATGAAAGTACTACAAAAAGAATAAGTGTTGATGGGAATTTGCATTCCATCAAGCCTGAACTATGGTTTTATTTTGGACAAAACTTGTAATAGAATTGCACGCAGCTATGAGAAATTGCTCTGTGGGCTGTAGCATAAAATATCAGAACTTTTCCTTTGGATCAACTGCTAAAACCACAATTTGTGCAAGCATATTTTTTTAATTGAAAACGAAGCACTTTAGAAGAATTTCCTCATTTTTTTCACTTTTTTCCTCGAGTTCGAGAACTGAAAAAAAACACGTCAGTTACGTCTCCATGATTCGAGCTGTGAAAAATAAAGGTTAACTCAACTTACCTGCGATTTTGCTATGTTTGAAGTATTATGTGCGCCAGAAAAATGTTTACTCATTTTTTTCTTGCACCAGTGCACATAACTGGCTATGTGACATGATGTGTCGCGTAGGTAAGAGAGGCTGATCCGTTGTTTAAAAAAATAAAGAGAAGAAGTCAAGGTTATCTCAAATGAACATGAAACATAAGCCATTTTTGTTTTTTAAAATGTTTATACACAAAGATCCTTTGTTGATAATCATGTAGGTGTATCATAATACTCACATTAGTTGTCGAACAAATGATTGAGTGGAAAACATGAAAATGTAATCCCTCTGTTAAATTATTCAAATTATTCCAATCAAGCATGACACAAGTCATCTTGTACATTGTTTTTTCAAATGCCTTATAACTAACTTCAGGACGCAATGACGGTCATCACCGGTCGAACCGGTACCCATTTCCGACACATGGGTAGGTAGAGTGGGGAATTCTGGCTGAGTTCTCCCTTTTCCCAAAAAGGAGAAATTACCGTGCTGCACCGCCGGAATTCGAACTGTCAACACCTTCCTGTGAAGGGCGCGCGCTCTTGACCATTCGGCCACGGTGACCACTTAAATACCACTACAGGTAAAAAAACACACGAATAATGATGACAAAGTCGTAGTATGTACAGCGTCGTACGTCATCGACAGTCTTTGTACGCCATTTTGGATCCCATTTAACTAAGCGTGTCAAAAAATTATTAATACGTGCAAAAGTTTATTCCTCAATCGTAGTATGTCCAACTCCAAGTATTTTCAGTGATTGTGTGGCTTATAATGGAACTTTATGTACTCATGGGTTCAGTGCCACGACTAAGCGCCACACACCACACACCCATCACTAAACTCTCCAGCATTATACACCCCAGCACTTCGCAACCATGCACCACACATCCCAACACTACACTACCACGCACCACACATTCCAGCACTACACAATCACGCACCACACATCTCAGCACTACACATCTCAGCCCTACACATCTCAGCCCTACACAACCACGCACCACACATCCACAGACCCTAACACCACACAACCACGCATTTCCTCACCACACCCGGTACACGAAGGTACCGTAGACGTGAGGGTGGTGACTGCGGAGTGACACCTGCATCTGGCACAAAGTGCAGTACAACTTTAAGAGATCTTCCGACACGTGTGTTTCAGAGCTCAATTATAAGGGCAGCGGAATATAGCGCCGCACTCTCACTCGGACAAACACACGTGTGAGAGCTCCAATAAAGCTGCCGTGTTCGAAAACGCTTCCACTCCTGCGAGATCGAGTAATTTTTGCCGGTGATCGCACTTCTGTTCAGCTCAATTAATACTTTGACTGCAAACGGTCTTACTGAAGTTCAATATTCAACTCAAATTAAAAGTCAGTCGTAGTGAATAAATTTGAAATTTGCAAACATTAACTGGATTATGCCTTTGTTTAGCTTTAATTAAGTATATACGAAAACTGAGTTTGTAAATACCGGTGGGTCAGCAGCATCATGAAATTTCCCTTCGTGGCCACCGTTGATCGCATTTCTGTTCAACTCAAATAAACGACTAAATGGAGCTTCTGGGTGAGTGTGACGCTTTAATTTTAATCTAGTAGAGACATGCTATTTTTACTAAGGTCTTTGAGATTTTCAAAGTAACAGCGTCGATAAAATATACTCAAAAATGCGTGAAACATGTACTCAAGCTTCGCTAATTATGGCAGTGTTACGCTTGTGAGTGGAATGCTGCTGCATGTCTAACACGGCGCTTGTAACTTATTTTACAGTTAGACGATGTGCCTAGTACCTTGAGCGTAACTTGCTACCTTGAATATGTACCGTAAACCATTAAAATAAGATGTCGCGTGAAGCATTCGCTGAGAACTACCATGCCCCTCAGGGGGATACAACTATTGTATCTATAAGAATTAGCCGGGGAAAACGTGAGGTCCCGAGCTGAGAGTTAGGTAGGCCTTCTATTTGTTGAAATAAAAATTTCTATGTTGTGTTAAGCACCATCTTTTTTTGCTTCACTGCTGTCCTGTTTTCAGTACTTTCAACTTTCTTCTTCAACTTTTATCTTGTTTCATGAACTTCTTTCTCAACTTCTTTCTGAATGTGCATAGATTCCGCGTTTCCTTTTCTCCGTAATGCCTTCCTCCTTCCTCTCCTTGGAACATCTTGGTTGCGGTATGGGAGGCTTAAACTGACATCTAATCTGTTCTGAGTACCCCCAGGACGACGTGGTATTGGGAACATGTACCGAATGTCATCAAATCAACGTCACTCGAAACATGAACTAAGTACCATCAGGTAACACAGTTCGTGGAACTTGTACCAAATACCAACTAAGAGCAGTGGTTCTTGGGACATATACTATTAAAACAACGTTATTTTCATTATGCACCGAGCATGACCAAGGGAATATGGTTATTAAATATATTATATTGACAGCCTTGGTGACCAGCAGAAGCTTCGTATGCTTGAAGTATGGTTTGAAATGTAGGAGCATTAAAATTAACATGGTAACATTATTTACGCCTTCAAAAGAGGTAGTGAATTTCATGCACAGTTTTTATATCGATGTTTTTATTGCAATAGAGTTGTACCTGTAGAAACGTTAACCAAAATTATACGATTATTATCGCATTTTCAGGCTGACGATAAGCAAACATATCGTGTGAAGACGCAAAAAAAATTGCACTATTAGGATACTGTTACGTGGTTCAAGAAAAAATTCACTTTATATGTAGTGGGCGTCGCATAGGTGGTACATGCGATGTTAATATATTATATGCCTTGAATAAATTGACCATGCATTCCATCTGTAAAACCTGTCTTCTTACCGTAGGTTTTCAACTCATACTGTCGTAAGAACAATGTTTGAATTTTCTATTGTGCTCTAACATAGCTTGTATTTTCTTGAATATGAGAATCTCATTTTGTGATTTTACGGAGCACGAGCGAAATTCGCTAGCAATTATTCTCGATAAGCGTAAGTTCTAAGTTGACGTACATGTAGCGCGTAGGGTGGGCGTATAAAAAAGTAAAATAAAAGTGAATCGATAGGTTTACGGTATTCACCATCATGAGGCTACCAATTACTTACGTGGTACTTTATTGAATTTTATACTAACAACACTGGACTCTGAATCTACCAGCATTACTGTTTGAATTTATTCAGCTCTAGGAGATTAAAAATTTCTTGAATATTGATTTCTTCTAAATAACCTTTACTAAACTAGATAACGTAGTTTCAAGAAAATAGTTTAGAGGCGTTCTCCTTGGTGCAAGGTTTTGCTGTGGGAAAGAAAGCTCTAGGTTCAATAACCCAAAGATGGCCCAAGATTTGTTAGAGAAAACAGCTTTCTTGACAATTAAAGAAAACGAACCAACGTATGCAACGAAGACTTCTCTATTCATAAAGTTAACACTGACTTTTCCTCTGGGTTTAGTCACGGTGGTTTAGTTAAGAGCTGGAAAAAAGTCTGATTGTAGACTCAGGAGTAAAATATAGACTTGGGTCATCTCTTAATTTATAGTTTGACATATGGGAGTTAAAAATTTTATTTTCTAATTTGAGTACAATTATGCATTTTTTACATTTAATTTTGTCCTTTTACAGGCTTTTTGATTTGATCTCTGAAGTTTGTTTGGTTGGTTTGGTTTGGTTGTACGTAGAAGAGTTTGGAAATGGACTTGATTGCTCAAATACTTTTCTATCATCTCTAGAAAATATAAAAAATCTAATTGCACGATAACATTTTACCTGGTATGATAACATTTATTTCCTTAAAAGGTCGCACAACAAATTAAATGCTGTACATTCATACCGGTAAGTAAATGAGCAATTTACCTAGTTAGCGGTACACTTACTTGAGCCCAATACCAGTCAAACTGTCAACGTGTCGCTGATAGTTTACACTTGTTATCAAGTCGGAATGTGTGTCATGCTTTTATCTCTATCTGTTGTCCGGTAGATGCTAAAGAGTTAAATTCAACCTTGGCACTCACAAGTAGCAGGCCATCAGAAGCTTGTTCACACAGGTATTCAAACCTGTGGCGAGCCTTAAATCTCCAACATTTACATTTGTCACGGAGTCCACATATTCCTTTAGTGTGTCCAAATATTGACATTTCTCATCTGATATCATTATGCTGTCCTAGTTTTAAGTACCCTTCTGTTGTAACTGTTAATGATCTGTTTACTGATTTTCTTGCCTGTAAATATNTATAAAAAAGTAAAATAAAAGTGAATCGATAGGTTTACGGTATTCACTATCATGAGGCTACCAATTACTTACGTGGGACTTTATTGAATTTTATACTAACAACACTGGACTCTGAATCTACCAGCATTACTGTTTGAATTTATTCAGCTCTAGGAGATTAAAAATTTCTTGAATATTGATTTCTTCTAAGTAACCTTTACTAAACTAGATAACGTAGTTTCAAGAAAATAGTTTAGAGGCGTTCTCCTTGGTGCAAGGTTTTGCTGTGGGAAAGAAAGCTCTAGGTTCAATAACCCAAAGATAGCCCAAGATTTGTTAGAGAAAACAGCTTTCTTGACAATTAAAGAAAACGAACCAACGTATGCAAGGAAGACTTCTCTATTCATAAAGTTAACACTGACTTTTCCTCTGGGTTTAGTCACGGTGGTTTAGTTAAGAGCTGGAAAAAAGTCTGATTGTAGACTCAGGAGTAAAATATAGACTTGGGTCATCTCTTAATTTATAGTTTGACATATGGGAGTTAAAAATTTTACTTTCTAATTTGAGTACAATTATGCATTTTTTACATTTAATTTGGTCCTTTTACAGGCTTTTCGATTTGATCTCTGAAGTTTGTTTGGTTGGTTTGGTTGTACGTAGAAGAGTTTGGAAATGGACTTGATTGCTCAAGTACTTTTCTATCATCTCTAGAAAATATGAAAAATCTAATTGCACGAAAACATTTTACCTGGTATGATAACATTTATTTCCTTAAAAGGTCACACAACAAATTAAATGCTGTACATTCATACCGGTAAGTAAATGAGCAATTTACCTAGTTAGCGGTACACTTACTTGAGCCCAATACCAGTCAAACTGTCAACGTGTCGCTGATAGTTTACACTTGTTATCAAGCCGGAATGTGTGTCATGCTTTTATCTCTATCTGTTGTCAGGTAGATGCTAAAGAGTTAAATTCAACCTTGGCGCTCACAAGTAGCAGGCCATCAGAAGCTTATTCACACAGGTATTCAAACCTGTGGCGAGCCTTAAATCTCCAACATTTACATTTGTAACGGAGTCCACATATTCCTTTAGTGTGTCCAAATATTGACATTTCTCATCTGATATCATTGTGCTGTCCTAGTGTTAAGTACCCTTCTGTTGTAACTGTTAATGATCTGTTTACTGATTTTCTTGCCTGTAAATATCCTGAT
>JACJUY010012157.1:0-23220 GCA_014220935.1 Platorchestia sp. MABIK | reverse complement strand
CAGAAAACGCTCACGTACGGACACGACCCCACCAGGGGGCCACACTCCTCTGAGCTGCAGCCTCTGTTAACAGATAACGAATTGAACATCAGTATCGTGCATTAACACGTTGCTTGCGATACGACCCACCGTGCTTAAGTTCTTCCCGGTGCGAAACGACCCATCGATGGGTTGTTTGAAAAATTGTAACAATCCTTTAAAATTGTAGGTATTTAATTGGCCCAGTTCATGTTTGGTATTTATAAAATCGCTTACAACTTTTGAGTTTAAATTTAAAATGAATATAGAACTTCAGTTTAACCCATCTCGGTCAAAGTGTTAAAAACATCGAATCGTGGCTGTCTCTTAGCCCAGATCCTACCGATGAGAGTGCATCCACATTTCTACAGTAGCAGCTTTAGAAAAAGTTCATAAAATTTAGGTTTCTTATGGCAAGACTAGGACACCACGTTTGTGACGATGTGTGGCCGCATGATCAAATGCGCGCAAGAATGATCTTGAAAGGCATAACGACGATAGAGATCGAATTGAATGCATCCAAGTCTCACCTTACTAGCTTAAAATGAGAAAAATCTAAAGAAATTTGTTTTCAGATAACAACTAGAGCTCAACCAAATAGCTCACATGGGTGGGCGTAGTGTAAATTATAAGTTCAAAAACATAGTAGTGGTGAAGAAATGTACGAGAAGTTTATAGCACTTTGCTGACTGGCAGCACGTCGCGTCTAAAGTTACAAAGGTTGATATAAGCAGAGCGTCGATAATGATCACGAGGTATTTCGTCTGGAACCCAACACAGAATTACGACTGCCCATTTATGCTGCAGCTACTTATTCTTAGTTTCACGTCAAGGAGAGAGAAAGAACGTCACACGTGCCACCAAAAACACCTCTGGACTAGCTATCACACAACTACTACACAAACGGTTCTACTACAGCAAATGCAGAAACCCAATGGATTCAACTTCATTTCAGCGAGAAGGTACCACTCAATTCAAGAAAGGTTTTTAACGCGCCGATGATGAAAGGAGCACGCTGAGGTCCCGCTATAATGTCACTCAGTACTGCATCCACGTTGTGGCCGTGTGGGTCAGGAAAGCACGAACGCGGAGCAGCAGCGTGCTAATGAAACACGGCGAAAAAAAATGTTCTACGGTAAGAGGATAAGTATTAACTGCGGAGTGTCATGGCGGCATATAGCCTTCTCTGGGGAACATGCGAAGCCATGCTCCATGGCGTAGTTGCTCATATTGTTGATCGCAATTTGCATTCGGCGAGTCAAAGCCGACAAGCGAATGGATGTGGAGTTAAGTATGATGAAATCGTCAACATAGAGATGCTGAGATGCCAAGAGGAGAAGCAAAAGCGGGTATACATCCAAGTAGTGCTACAAGAATTCCGTGTCTCCACGCTGCATTGTAGACTTTCAGCAGATCGAAGAAAATGTGAGTTTAGTAGTGCTGAGCCAGATTAGTAACCAGGGAATTTTGGAGGCACACGAGTTCGTTTATGTGCCTACGGTTTTGACAGAAGCCAAACTGAACGAGGTCAGCCAATGCGCTAGCCTCTAGACATACCGTGAGTTGAAAAACAACTATATTTCCCGTCAGTTCGCCTGCACAACTCGCTGAAGTAATGGGTTGGTAACTATTAAGATTGGCTGGCTGATTATTCGGTTTTGGAATCCCCAAAACTGTTTCGTAGAACATCAAGTGTGTGAACATGCGCCGTATTCTATTATAAATTTAGGGTGAAGGGCAGATCGTAGAAAGGTGTACATAGTAGTAGATGCCATCTGGGCAAAGGAGGCCTCCCCTGTGGCAATCCCCTGTGGCATCGGATAGACTAACCTAAACCTATAGCTATTCTGAGCCCCCTGAGTCTCACCACGACGGAGTAAGGATATGAGGAGGTTTGTGACACACCAGGCTTCTCATCGTAGTAAAAGAGAACACAGATGAAGGAAAAGTTCAAAACAGAACACAGGAGGAAAAGTTTCTGTCGACCTGATAAGGACAAATCCAGTAGCGAGGGCCGTCATGATGAGCGACACAAAGATGAGAGCGAAGAAGATGGTCTGAGTTTGGGCGGCCCGCCACGGCCGGCCACGAGGTGGCAATGAATACAGGACCAGCACCTGCAGGAAGGCAGCGCAGGTATAATTATTTTATCTACATTCATAATGAGAGGAAGCGAGTAAAGGTATAATTACTTTATCTACATTCATGAGAAGGGAGTGCAGGTATAATTATTTTATCTACGTTCAAACGAGAAGAAGCAAGTGTAGGTTTAACTAATTTATCTACATTCAAAATGAGAGAAGAGCCTGAAACGCCAGCAACTTAGAAATTTTAATTTTCAGTTCTAGTTCATGACAAAAAAAGTGCAACTGTAATCTCTTCCCTTTCATATCTGTGTTTGTATGGATCTCAGTCCAAGTTTCTTGTTTTGTCCCATGATTCTATGAAACGCATCACCACATTTCAATTAGAGCGCCGCAATATTTTGAGCTATACCATTCATGAAGCAAATATGAACGGTGCTTCAGGGAAAATAACTCCTGTCGGGCTCGTTTGATTGCCACAGATACATTATAATATAGAAGGTTACAAACATGGTAAAAATATTTAACATAATAGGCAAGTCAATTTTTTTTCCTTCTCATCAGCTTCATGCATTCCAGAGTCTGCTTTTTTATACCTCAGTACGATAGTACTAGCAGAAAAAATGTACAGACAAAATTTTAGTGGTAGAAGTATTTCACAATCACCAAATGGAGTTAATTCCAGTGTGATGCCCTATGTTAGGCTCACAGAAAAATAAGCAATACCGCAAACGAGGTATCGGTGTTTTAAGCACATCAATCTGATCACCAGGGGAACCGACACGAAATCTGCGAATCGGTTACCACATTTCTTACTCAAATTGGACAACGCAAATGCACTGCAATGTAATCCAAATGACAGTAACATATACAAACAACAGAGAAAACCGCAAGCTCGAATACCGAGGTAAAAATACCAGAACCCAATTAGGCGCAAAAATCTGAATGACACGTACTTTTTGCAGATAGAAGAGCAGCAGGAGCTTTATAACGGCAACGATAGCAAGGAGAGGAGCAAAGAACAGGGCCGCCCACACCAGCGTCTGTGTGAACACGAGCTGCAGCGTGTTGCGCGCTACGCTGAACTCGCCGATGATGCGCAGCAGCCTGCTCACCGCACAAAAATTCTCTGTTACCACTATACTTCTAGTTAGACGAGTCAAATTAGCTATTTTCAAATAGATTAGTGCACACATTATTGTCATATGATAAGGGTAAAAATGTGCTAAAGTATTGCAGTACTTGGTACATGTGCTATTCTGTGTACTACGGCATTTCCTCCCAAATAAAGAGAGCGGCAAATGATGAGGCAAAATGTTCTTTCAGGAGTTTGCAGTTCAATGATGTCATGCCACAAAACCACAACAAAACTGCGATACTGAAGAGCTACCTGATCAGTTTTGGAAATCAAGATTTACACGACTGTCAGAGCCCAACTGTCACACAAACTGATTCCTCTCCAAAAATCATTCAAAAAAGAGCCATTTTCCATGCCCACGAAGAAAATTCAGTGTACACAACATACATCTTATTACCCTGAAAATGTTTCACGGAACTATTATTAATAAAAATAGCTCTTTACCCTGAGAAGTGCACATTAAATGTTAGACACAATATACTGCAGTTATGCTCACTAATGTAGACAATTATGGTGCAGCAGGAGAAACTAAGTTGAAGAAACAATCTCATAACCTAAAGCATAAAACCAATCCACCATTTTGGAACAACTATACAGAGATACAGTAGAACGGTTAAACATGACGCATCACAGTGATTTGTTGCAACTGTCATAATTCACGGGATTCACGTTACGTCAGTCATGACTTAAAAGGGCTTTAAAATTAGACAGTTCTGGACGTCGAAACTTGCCGGTTGGTAGGCGCGAGCTTGAAAGCAACCAGCAGGACGATGGAGCCCAGCACTTGGACAAGGAAGTCCACGACGGTGAGGCGATACAACTCTGCGCCCAGCGAGGACTCCCAGCACTGTAGGGGCAAAAGACATCACTCCAGAACTCCACTCTGCGGCTAGTCCATGGGCTAGTCTCGCGAAATATCCCCTCGCGAATTGCGCTCAAGGAAATTAGTTGCGGCCCATCGCATGTCACATTGCCAAGCAACTCAAACTAAGCAATTACAGACAACACGCTAAATATTCCGGGGATCCCAGAGCGTAAATTTTATTCGTTTTCGGCGTCAAGTACAGATAAAGTTAGTCCGAAATTGAGGCCAGGTTTTTGCTTTAGGGTTAAGCGACCAGTGATAAATCAACCTTAAGGTATTGGTTAAAGCATTAATACTCAAACTTATGATAATATAGAGCAAGGTTATAAAGTAATAATCAAATGTTTTTCAAATGCACAGAGACCAATTATAGTGTTCAAGTTTTACCCACCCTGCTTTTTAATTTCAATCACCATAGCCTCACCATTTCACCCTGGCTCAATGAGAATACCTTCACAGATCCGGTCGCCTAGAACGTAATTAAATAATTAAACCCATAAATTGAACCCTCAACGATGTACTTCACGGAATCTACCACGATTAATTAGAACATTTCGTGATACTTTCTTACCTCACAGTCCCATCTAATAGCACAAATTAAATCTATCATGGAACACCTCGAGGTATCTAGGAACACATTGCGTGTTATACGACTACGCCTTAGGTGATTAGAGACACCCATGCTACGTGGCAGCTGCCGCTCGTCAGTGTACAGATTAGATTAGATGTTAGTTCAAGCCTCCCTAACGGCAGACAAAGACGTTCCAAAGAAAGGAAGGAGGAAGACACCATTCAGTATGAACTTAAGAGAACGCAGAATTAATGCAGGAGGTGCATAGAAACAGTAAGTTGAGAAAGAAGATCCTGAAACAAGATAAAAGTTGAAGAAGAAAGTAGTAGCTGTTGGAAAAGAGGACAGCAGTGAACCGAAAAAACATAGTCCATAACAAAACAAAACAGACTATCCTATTTCAACAAAAGGAAGGCTTATCTAACTTTTAGCTCGGGACCTAACATATTCTCGTCAGTCGTACAACAACCCGCAGTCTCAGACCGAGAACAGGGGAGAACAAGGTTAGCATTAAGAAAACACAAAAAACTAAGAACCCATGGAGGAACACTACACACTTTTTCGAGTCCCCAGATATTTTTGGGTAGGATTTTTAAAGGCAATCCTGCAGGAGCGCAACAACTCACGGTCACATTGGTGACGATGCTTGCGGAGAAGGACGTGTCGATGTCAGCACGAGGACTTCTGCCGAACCAGAAGCTCAGGAGCACGGCCAGCACCAGCAGCTCAAGCAGTGTCGTCCTGACATGCCAGACCAATATACGAGGTCCCAAGAACCATATGGTAACAAGCGCCACATATGGTGAAAACCAGTTGTGTATAATTCTGTCAATGTACCCAAGCTTTCCTCTGTCTCAAGAGTGAGTCGCAGAGATAAAAGCGAAAAGGTTAAATATCTCTGATATTTTCTGAGACATACGCGTTTCGTTTTCTCCAAACTTTAAAGCCATTTTCTGGCGTTTTTAAAAAGCAGTACTCGGTCCCGTTTGATTCTAAGGGCCTAAAATTAGTCCGAAATTGCACCCATACTTTTCAATAGAATCGCTGCACGAGATGGAATTGGTCGATTGAAAAATTACAAAAATAACATTAATAACACTAGTCCCTTTACCCTTTCTTTGAAATTTGAAAAAAGGTGAAATGAAAGAAAGGCCGTAAAAAATAAAAAAATTCATTCTCTCGAGAGTTGATGAAGCATAGTGCACACGGCCAGTCAAAAATGTATAATAATGTTCAAAAAATCACATGACACACATTCCTATTTCCTAAGCTAGTATCACAGATCCGCTCATCACACACTTTCGGCTGGATTCGGACAGACAGGGCTCTTATTATAGTATTGATTGGGTCATGAAAAATTAGTTTACCAAGAAGCTTATAGATGATTCAACTTTTAAACTAATGTTGCCTATATTATCGAAGAAAGGTTTTTACTACATTGTGAATGAATAAAACGAAGCTAGAATAATAGGTGCGATAAAAAGTATCCAGAGCAAACGTGACGCCAGAGTAAAAGCATTAATGAATTCTACAGAACGAATTAAAAACTTAATACAGTGACCAGCCACAAACTGCATGAATGTTATAGAGTTACAGCTCACAATGTCTAAACAATCGTAATCGCTCGAGTAGCTGGATGAAAGAACAATCACGAGCGATTCACACTTTGGTGGGAACATCTACACTGTGGCTTCAAATAATAGCCTGAAAGCAATTTAAACTGAAAATAAATTGATCGACCTATAAGAACAGTTCAGTGGACCGAGTCTTCAATTCCTTAAAATCAGTCACTGATTGGTCATGGCACGCTGATGAAGCACATTAGGATCCTGCATCTCGAGTTGAACCAGGGCCCAATAATGATGAAGTGAAACTAGGGAACATTCATAACCTCTTCTCACAGAACTTCCCTTTCACGGCTTTAACGCTTTTTCTAAGCAACAACTTGAAAATAAAAAGTTGGTTTTTCCAAATATAACTGCTAAAAATGCCAGAAACAGCTCTCCATAAAAGTATCTCGCTCGTCGTATTATTAGCAATCTGACTTAAATGTATAATGAGAATGAAAAGAGAAAAATTCGAGCATTAGTGTGTGCTAGACACAATAGGACAGTTGATTGATTATAATGTACGGTGCGAGATCACCCCCAACCTATTCATTTTGTTAAGAACAAACCCCCATCAAACTAATTTGCAGATTAATAAAAGTGAAATACATAAAACAAGATTATCGTAATATCCTCAAAACACCAAAAACCCGCGAAGATAAGAACAAAACGAACAGCAGCAGAACCACGACATCTTTTGCTTCTCTCAGAAGAACCCATGCACAGAAGTCCATTACCTGATGAGAGTCACAGCGACCTCGACCCTGGTGTTGGAGTAGCGCTCGAGCTTGACGAAGTACTCTAGCGTGAGGGGCAGCAGCAGCAGAACGCCTGAAACGATCAGCGGGAACACTAGCAGCGTCCCCACCTCAGATGCGTAGCTGTCCGACTCCAGTTGCTGCCCAGTGTAAAGCTATCAAGTAAGAGACGTAACAATGGCTTTTTGTATCAGGAACTTAAGATTATAGGTTTAGATTATTAGTTAGTTTAAGCCTCGCTACACAATAAAGGTGTTCCCAAGGGAGCAAGGATGGAGGCACCATTTAGTCCAGCTATTTTACCTCAACAAAAAGACGGCCTACCTAACTTTGAGTTCGGGACCTCACATATTCCCTAGATGGCAAGGAACTTTAGTATCTATCTTCACTCGCATAAAAAAAGGCGAAATATTAATCTCATAACTCGGCGTAGTAATTACTAGGCAATAAATACAAATAAACATTTTCAATTTTTAAAGGGTACCGTACATCAAATTATGATGAACACATAGTGTACAGCAGAGCAAATTCTGCAGCCAATTTTGATCTTATTTCTACTTTCACCATTAGAACTTAAATATATCTATACATATATGAGCGCCGAAAATTTATTCTGTAGCACGAACCCAAAGTACCCTGTACCGTGAATAAAGCCAAGTTAAGAAACCGTAATTTCGTGTACAACAAAACCACACCTCTTCATACACCTGAAAGAACGACATATCTTTAGAAGACATCTTTCAAATACGCTGGAGAAGAACATCACTACCACCACTGCACTGCTTATGTAAGTGCTGGAGAAGAAAACCATTACTACCATCGACAGTCATATACAAATACAAGTGCTGGTGAAGACAACCACTACCACGTCCACCACCATCGACTTGCACACACAAGAACAGGAGAAGCAAACCACTACAACCACCATCACCATCACTAACACTACAACCACCATCACCATCACTAACACTACAACCACCATCACCATCACTAACACCACAACCATCATCGCCATCACTGACCTGCTCGTAAATGTTTTCAAGAAGGTTCTCGAGCAGCTCGTACACAAACCAGGAGAGAAGAGCCATGAAGCCGAGCACCACAAACCAGCAAACGAACTGCAGCAGCCGCCGCAGCGCCCAATGCTGCCACGTCTCTTGCTGCTGCCGCTCTTGCAGCTCCTGCACCGTCGCCTGTTCAGCAAGCGAGGGCGAAAGGATGAATTTTTCACTTTTTTACAAGTGTTGCATTGTGCGAACGATTGCGTCGTTGGCTTCTGGCAACATTTAGTGCAAGACACCAATGTCCCTCATCGTCATTGCTATCGTCCTTCTGTGTCTGCTTGCAAGTAACCTAAACCTATGTTATACTTCACTCACTCTCTCTTTAGAAACTTTGTCTCGTAATCCATCAACTATGCATACAAATAGGTACTACAAGTAGGTACTACAGTACAAGTAGGTACTACAGTACAAGTAGGTACTACAACTAAGTACTGTACAGCAACAACACTTTTAAAAATAAAAAGGTAAATCTGTCTTACTATGAAAGCATACCAATCTCATGAGCATGATACTTATCGCTTCAGTAATAGGCAACAATGCATGTGAGCATATAGCAATGTAAATCTGCATCATGATTTAAAGTGACCCTCGAGTTTGTTATTTGAGCAAAGAGACAGGACTTCAGGCCTTACAATTTTTAAGCACAATTCGACTTTCTAGGAAAAATTTCATTGGTTTCGATACATACTTTCAACAGCCATCTTTTCTTGTTGTGCTGGGTTCAATCCCTACTTTCCATGAAAAATTGCATTGATATATAAATACCAACACGTACTTCTATAGCTGTCTATTTTTGATGGTATTAATTTCGATTTCACACTGGTAGGAAAGAGAAATTGTTGACTAAATACGTATTACGTATCTCTTAACAAAGGAAGAATGACAGGGTATGTCATTTTTGTAACGCCCCCATTGAATAACGATTGGAAAAAAAATCAAATCACTAATCGTACACACCAAAAATGCTAAAATTAAAAATCAATAACAAAAAGCTAAAAAATAAAACAATTGTGCACTGAACGAAGAATAGACACCTAGTTTTCTAATTGCACTGAAATTGTCAAATTACACACATCTCCAGATATAAGTGAAGCTACTGCACCATGAGACATAAGATGGAAGGACCGTTGCATGAAACACTTCTATTTCTTGTTGCTGTATCTCCAAGGCCCAGAAAAGATATACGTTCTGCGCTAAGTAAATGTACACAAATTGAGTAGGTAACCAAGTAACAGGATCGTTTTAACCTATGTCCCAGTGTCGCACTGGTAATCCGGTATCACTTGAGCTTCGAAATTAAACCTAAAAATTCAAGCCAGAAATGGCGATGGACAAGCTTGAGCGACAGCGTGGCTCAGCGAACCTTGAGTTCGTTGTAAATGCTGCTGTGCTTGATGTGAGCCGCCTTCTCCTCAGTGATGCCGAAGTCCCAGAGAGAGAACACAACTGTGGCCATCGTGGCGCCCACCTCGTCTCCCACGTTGCTCATCGCGTGCTCCTTGTACAAATTTATCACCCTGAAATCGAAGCAATTTTAGGGTGGGAATGTGTTCTTATTGTTCTCCGACACATCCGCATGGCCGCAAACACGAACTATTCATGAACTCGTGGTACTTAATCATACTGGATTTGCAAAAGAATCATTATCTGTATCGTAAATGTGAAGTTAATGATGGTGAAAGAAAAGGGAAACAATATTTAGGAAGAGGAAGAAGATCTGAATTCCCAAAATAAAAATTGGCTCCAGTTTCAAGCTATCTTTAATTAAAAAATAATAAAGAGAAAAAGAAGCACTGAGCTGTTTCTACGCCAACCATACCCTGAAGACTAAGAAATGAAAAACTGATGACCGACCTTCTGAACAAGAGTAGCGAACAATACTAGGTTAGACTAGACTTCCCATTAGTATTTCAATCTGGTCAGTGTTCATCCTTGCTAGACCTGCAGTAGTAGTTGTAGTAGTGGTAGTTGTAGTTGTAGTTAGCAAGAAGGTTAGTAGCGCTTCCTGACCTGTAGAATATTTTCCTAAGTACAAGCCGCGAAAAACGACGCACTGCCTGCATCACAGCTCGCTCACCTGCGAGCAATGATGATGAGGCAGGCCAGGAAGCAGGCCAGCACACAGCAGATGTAAGCAAAGCGCAGGTCGTAGAAGCTGGAGCAATCAGAGCTCACACACACGCTCCAGCTGTCGTAGCCAGCGTAGTACAGCGTAGTCCATTGCAGCCAGCCCTGCCCAGCATTCCTTGTGTCACTTTCAAAGTCCATGCTGTTTTTATTCTTGCATTGTGATACTAAATCTCTCTTGTTAATGGACCATACCTGAGTATTAGCTCCTATTTGTATGCTTTAGTTTCCTAGGCATTCTATATTACAAATACATAATACATTTTGTTACACGTGAGTAAAATGGGGGCAAGAATGAGCAGAGCCCTTTCTAGGTTAGTTTGTGTGAAGGTTTAAACCTCCTTAACTATAACAAAAACGCTCCCAAAAGAAAAAAGAAGCAGGCACCATTTAGTATGAAATCAAGGGAATGGAAAATCAATAAATAAAGTGTGACCCCACATCCTGTACAGAGAAACAAAGATAGAAGTTTATAAAGCAAAATAAAAATTTAAGGAATAAGTAATGGGAGCTGATAAAGAGACTAAAATGAACCTAAAAAATGGTTTGTAAAATTAATAAACCCTTTTTATTTCAACATCATTAGGAAGGCCTACCTAACCAATGGGCCGGGAGCTCACATATTCTTCTTAGGAGCACTAATTCTCTTAAAATTCAATAATTGTCTCCCCTCTAAGGGGTAGAGAATTCGCTTATCAGTTGTGAACTAAAGACGACAATTAAATTTGCTCATGATTCTAAAGAGATAGGCAATGTGACTCAGTTTGTTCACATGGAACCAATGGTTCATACGCCGCTGTTGGTGTTTTTGAGGAAGGGCTACTTCTGGGGAAAATTTTCACGGAAGACTTGCATTGCAGCTCATCTAAGACCTTCCTATTTAGACTCACCCTTGACTACGAGAGATTTGTATTCCTAAAGCTGAATTTCTTTAAAAAAATAATGCAACCCCCATTAATTTCCAACAATAATTTTTACCAGCAGCCCATCGTAAAATGAAAGCCTCTTTTTAAAAATCTCCACAACTCTAAAAGTTTTCAGCATTGACATTAAAATAATTACATTATTTCATGCGGATAATTGACAGCGAGGTTCATTATTTTGTCTCATGGATAACAAATAAATAATCGCAAGCTGTTAATTTTCACAACAGCAACATAATAAACGGACACACTTGTGTAAATTGAGTAAAAACGTTCACACACGTGCGACAAATATTCAGCACGCTTTGTTGAGAATAAAACAATGCAGAGGATCGGTGAAAACAACTTCGATGTATAACAAACAGGTATTGCATTCAAAATTCTTCCAGTGAAATTTATCACACATTGTATGGTAATAGAATCAGTCAAACATTTTCAAAAAGAATATGAATCATCTTGACGGTTCTTGGCACTAAAAGATCAAAGTCAGGACAGATGCTGATTTGTAGGGTAGATTCTAAAAAATTTACATTTGATCGAGGTAGATGGCGCAGAAATGTTAGGTTGGGACATCAAAAAATTTGCAAGGCTGAGAAAGGACTTGCAAATTTTTGGAATAAATTTTACAAAAACAGTGGAATCATGGAACATGAAAAACATCTATGGATGGGAACGCATCTATGCTCAACTAAAAAGCTAAAAGAAGGGGAGTGAAAAAAATATTAGTCAACACTCGTAACCTACGGCGGTGTGATGGCGTATAGACAACATAACCAATAAATTGACTGCAAAAAATGCCTAGTGAAAACAAACCTGGATGAATACAAACACTACATGCAAGAACGCAAGTACTGTACAATGCTGCACAAAAAACTACACTTCTATTTGAAGCACAAGTGTAGACAACGTCCATTTAAATGTAAAATATAAATGTAGCTTCAAAACACAAGTATCAGAATTGGACACAACGTGTAACTCACCCGTGTCCCCACATTAGCTAGCAGAAGCAAGAAAGGAGAGTCAATTTCAACACATTTATGGCATCAAGACAAAATGCAGGCACTGGCACCTAAACTTCCAAAAACATTTTACATTCTTCAGCACAAAAAATTTTAATCTTTCCACTAACAATTGTCCATGAAAACTTCTACAGCAAAAGGCGCTTTTGACAAATATGGTTTTTTAATGCTATGAAGAAGCGTGATTAGGTCAATGATTAAAATTCTGGGTGATAAATTTTTATACCCGGTTCCTTAGCAATGCTTTTTTGCTATTGAACAATATTCAGCAGTTGATAGCTGGAAGACCTACCCAAGGCGTGAATAATTTGAGAATTAAGCATTTAAGTAGCAAAATAAATTTAGCAAGAACAAAAATTGTAATTCCAGCAAAATCTCTTGGTAAAACAGCAGTTAACTTCAAATTCTCAGAGATTATCCATACTTACTCTCAGTTCCTGCGTCAGTGTTCAGCAATAGTACAAGCATCGATCAGAGCCGTACAAGCACAAACCAAAGTTATATCCGACTGTGTAATGGGCATATTTACTCTGATAATTTGTTCATCAAATGAACATAGTCGCATCAAACACAGTCGTACCTTAAGTGAAGAATATTTTGCATTTGAATTCGCCAAGCTCAGAGAGACAGCTGTAAACGCGCCCTAATTATCATGACTACAATATTTCACGTACAAAGAGTCTTGAACACTCCCAACACTCCCTCCAGAGGAAGTTACATTTACTCTCAGAAATAACTTCGGGGAGTCAACCATAGAAAATTGAGTGTTTTGATCACATTTCAAGTAAATTGGAATATCCAAGCAATTCCACGCTCTCATGTTTGAATACGCATTTAAAGGACACACACATTCAATTATAGACTAGGAACTGACAGCGCCAGTGAGCCAATCGAGGCCCCTGAAAGGTGGCTGCTGGAGAGAGGTGTTGGAATGCGCAGGGAAGTCTAAGCTCGTCCCCAGCGTCGTGTTGGTGATGTAACCAGTTGATTCCCCCACCAGCTGGGGGATGGTCAGCAGGCAAAACCTGCCGCACAGACATCACTCACCTCAGTACGCGCATTAGCTTAACCCTTTGACGTCAGCACTTTTGTACTCGTATTGCTGTTATCACAACTACCTTCATTAGACTGGCGCTGCCATCAAGTTGTCTCCGATACCAAAATCATAAAGAAACTGCCAATCGGCTTTGATTTTCATAGAACACATTAGTGTACAAATTTAGATGTAAATACCATGTATTAAAGCTACTTCTCAAACGAGGACCGTATAGTCCTCTGGGGGGTTACAGGGTTGTCCCGTTGCTTGCGATTCGACCCATCGATGGGTTGTGGTTAAGGTTCTTCCTGTTGCAAAACGACCCATCCATCGATGGGTCATTTGTAAAATTGTAACAATCTTTTAATATTAGTGGTATTAATGGAACCAGTTAATGTTTGGCACTTATAAAATTGCTAACAACTTTTGACTTTAAATTTGAGGTAAATACTGAACTTTAGTTTAACCCATTGCAGTCAATGTATTGAAGCAGTGGTCTCCAAACTATGGCCCGCAGGCCAAAGCCAGTGCCCGTCAGTGTCTTCAACGCGGCCTGCGACTGCTAATGGTTTGTCGCTGTGATAAGTTGGATAAAAATGGCAGGAATGATAAAATGGTTTTGACCCTTGAAATTTAATGGAGTAATCAGTATAGCTCTTAGGCTGGCAAGTATGGAGATCCCTGGCCTAAAGCATAGCTTCACAACTTGAAATTCTATGTCTATGAAAATGTTGTTCACTCAGATACTTCAAAAATATAGTGCAACATCTCGTATGGATATTAATAGGGATTAAACTGTTCATGGAATACAAAACAATAGTTCCAAGGATGAAAATTGGTAATTGAGACCTTTTGACTGATTTTCTAATTTCGGTCAATACTGTTTCGGCTTCTAATTTCGGTTTGTCACCTATTTCAATAATATCGTTGCCACATATGGATAGTACGGTACAATTGAGGACGTTTTAAAGGAATGACATTAGGCTCGCATATGCTTAGTTTTCGAGATATTTAACTTTGAAGTTATAAGAACATCATATATCGAATTGAACGAACGGACAGGTAAATAAGCATAAATACGGTTTTGACTTAACGATAGGTGAGGTTAAGTAAGGTGAAGTTAGGTTAGTTAAATGAACTAACTTAAGGGGATCTACTACCCTTTATTTTACCTAATTTACCGAACTTTTCGTTTTGTAACAGGAAGAACAGTGAATATGAATTCACTGTTCACGTTTCTATTGCATCTAGAGAAACGAAAATGAATACAGATATGTACAATTGAATTCTAAACAGATTTTCTCCTATAAAAAATTTTTATTTTCGCAATAGAAAAAAGTTATTGTGCGAACATAAGAAAAAATATACATACTTGCGCAAAACTTTTCTCACCCCACAATTTTTATGTAGAAGTGCGATTGTAGTCTCATTCGACGCGGAAGGACTGTAGAAACCTGGTTACGGAGGATTTTTTTGAGTTTCGAATTAGAAAAACATTTATTGTTACATTTGTCAAAAAATTTCTTCCCCAGGTAAATCCTAGACTCTTTCTCTATCTTCAGCTTACACATTTACATTGCAACTAGGTGAACGAAAATAAATACAGCTATGTAAAATTGAATTCTGAACACATTTGCTTCTATGAAAATTTTCGATTTTCGCAATAGAAAATCGCAATTGTTGGACAATGTAACAATAACTTTTTCTCTAGTTCGAAATCCAAAAAAAAATTCGTTACGAGGTTCCTACAGTCCTTCCGCGTCGAATGAGACCGCAGTCGTGCTGCTACGTAACAAATTGTAGAATGGGAAAAATTTTGCGCATGTACATTTATATATTTTTCTCATGTTTGCTCAATAACTTTTTTCTATTGCAAGAATCAAAAATTTTTGTACGAGAAAATGTGTTCAGAATTTCATTTTACATATCTGTATTCATTTTCGTTCCTCTACATGCAATAGAAACGTGAACATTGAAATTTGAAAAATTCGGTAAACTAAGTAAAATACAGGCTAGTAGATTCCCTGAAACTAACCTAAGTAAACCTAAAATAACTTAACTTGACCATTCCGAGGCCGATGTCTCCCACCAAGAAATTTTGCGTGTTCCGCGTCCGAGAAACGCCGGAAGAGCCATATCAAAACTGCCGTTAATCCTATTCTAATCTTAACGTTTCTAATGCTATATCTCAAAAACTAAGCATTTGCAAGCACAATGTCATTCTTGTAAAACGTCTTAAAATGCCTAATTACCTAAATTCCGTAACGAAATTATAAAAGTTGTTGACAACATTAAATTTAATATTGACCCTACTTTCTTGCATACATAGGTATGTTACTTAATTACAACTTTTTAGGTAAAAAATTAGAAATATCGAAATATAAAATAAATCCAATGCAGTTATAAATCTAACCCGAGTTATTTTCAAGTGATAAAGATTTTTTTAAGTACCCTCTGTGGGTTCCTCTTTTTTTGAGCACACTAGCCACCAACATATAAAGCCCAATAGACACATAACATATTATAACATCAAATCAGGAAAGAAAAGTTGAGCTCAAATAGGATGTGCATGGCTGAGACTCCCATGCCGCTCGTCATCTCCAGTGACAGTGTCACCGCGGTCTAACAAAATACCAGTACCAATTGAAGCCTTTCAACTAAACCCCAGCTACAGCATCATTGCAGTGTTCATGCTCAACTATAGTTATCGCCAGATGGACACGAGCAAAGCAAACAGAATCTATCAGAACGCAGATCGATAGGATTGCGTAAACATCCAGGTCACTATAATTTTCCAATCGAGATTCAATTCATGTGTTTTTCTTATTTTTAACATTTAAAAGACGTCTGAAGCAGCGGGCTTAGGGATAAAAAATTGTTCAATACCCCAACACTGCACGAAGGTTCCTTTCAGAAACTATATTTGGAGGTGCACCACAGTGAAATGTCAAGTTGGTGGCTTTCCTGTCCTTTTTCAAGATTACAAAGTATTCGTATAGGGTTTCCAGTAATCCATGGTTCCACAGCTTTGATAGAACGTGAAGTTAACATGGTTTAAATTCTCAAATTTTCAGCACCACAGATGCAATTTTATTTTCAGATTAATACGTTCAGCTTGAACCACTGTCAGATCCAATGCATTTGCGATAAATCTTCTCAAATGGACTTACAAAAAGAAAGCAATCGCGAGGTTGAGCAGGAGGAGGTAGCGCAGGAAGCGGAAGTACGTCCCCACACCGGTGCCATACGCCCCTTCTATCATCTTCAGGTCGTTGTGCCACAACGAATAATCGTGCAGGGCCGCCTTCAAATGCTCTTTTGACTGTAATATGAATCAACATGTACATCAAAATGATTGATTTACCTGTTAACGATAACGAAACACAGACAAAAAGGATACTTGATGCAAAGGATTAGTTTCTAAGAGGGCAGATTTAAATCTAATCTCGGCAGAAACAGTCCATTTTCAAAAAGTAGGTTAATAATGATTTTAAAATTAAGGAATCCAGGGGATTAATTAATTAAAATCTAGGGGATTAGCAAAAATTTAAGATACATTTTGAAATTCACAGTGCACCAAATTCACGTAAGTCCAGTGTTTTGAATAATGCATGGATTCATGAACATTCAAATATTTTTCTAACAATTGAGAGAACTTAATATGCATTGGATAAACAAAAAGCTAAGACTGGTCGATTAACATCGAATTACAGCAAAGCAACAGGGCACAAACAAAGGAAAGACCTTAGTGCAAACCCTAGGAGCATTTTTTTGCCTTCAAAACATCGAGGATTTGCTCAATCATGAACCAAAAGCATCACAAATAATACAAAGTGACACAACTTACTGAGTTGTGTCACTTAAAAGCACAAGTTGTCAATCATGCAGACGTGGCTGTGTCACATGCTTGGCTGCATTTCTGGTACCTAATTTTGATACTTATTTTAGACTCTTGGTACACAACTACATGCTACTTCTGCGTGCTTGTTCACAAGCCTACAGCATTTTCAAGAACACGGACTTACAAAATATGTCATCACCAAAAATTTCAATTTCCAGTACATGGACTAGAAACATGCATCGCTACAAAAACTTGTCATCAATTTCTAGCACAAGAACTTGAAAAAACGCAGGTATCAAAAAACTCACACTTCGTTTCTCAAAACCTAATAAAAAAAAAGCCACAGTACAAAAAAGTTCACATTATCTTCAAGGGCCTCTCAGGAGGAGACAACTATTGTATCTATGGGAATTAGCACTCACAGGGGGAAAATGTGTAAGGGCCCGAGCTGAGAGTTAGGTAGGCCTTCTTTTTTGTTGAAATAAAATGTTTTTGTTATATTAAGGACCACTTTGTTTCGAATTACTGTTGTCTCATTTTTCAGCACCTACTACTTTTCTCTTTGACTTTTATCTTGTTTCCTGAACTACTTCCTCAACTTACTATTTCTATGCCCCTTCTGCATAGATTCCACATTCTCATATCTCCATCCTAAAGGGTGCCTTTCTCCACCCTCTCTTGCGAAAGCGTTTTTTTGGCGGTTTGGGAGGCTTAAACTAATATCTAATCTAATCCATATTCAAGGGACCAGAGGCCAAGGACAAAGCAGTGTACACACCCTGAAGAGACTCATGCTGAGGGAGTACTTGCATCTCTGCCAACACGAGAGCTTCTTGGAGCGGCGACGTCTGGAGGACGCTGTCAGACGCCGCTTGATCTCTTTACGAGACGCGAGCGGCTGCGTCAGTTCACGGATCACATTTCTGGAGCAATAAACAAAGCAGAGTAATATTTGTGTTTCGATTATGTATATTGGAGTAGTATTTATTTTTACTACACTAAAGAAGTTAGGTTATTTTCATTCTCATGAAATTCAACTAACACAATAGCCCGGGATAATTTGTTGAAAATTGTGAGTTTTTTCAAAAAAAATACAAAGAAATGACAAAAGTAGCCATGAATGACAGATACGATCAGCAAATTTAAAAAGCACAAAAGGTTGCCAGTAATACAGTACTTCAAAAGAGGCAATGGTCTAAATCGCTCCATTAATCACCGAGATTTACCAACTAGTAATTCTGATCAAACAAAGGATTTTTCAACACTGATCTCATTTAAACTGTAGATTGAGTTACCCAACAAAAACTCCACACAGTCTTCATTCTAAATGTCTTCAAACATTTGAACCATAATGTCAAACTTCTAGAGTTAAAATGTTCACAATGCCAATCATTGTTACACTTTTTTGACAACTTATCAGTTCCGATTTTTCCAAATAAGAACGGTATTGGTAAATAATAAGGAATTCTAAATTCAAACTCATACGTTTACCTTAAACCACTAGCAGATCAAATAAATGTGAAAACATCACACTTCAACTATCACAAAGTTAAATTAATTTGGCCCAAACTTGTTAAAATTTCCATTTTCCACTTTTGACAAAACCCTTAAAATATAGCTTGAACATGGTAAACAAGCAAGCAAGCATGCTTCAAAAAATATGTAAGGGACAGAAGTTGGTACTCATGATTTACAGGGAGAAAACAATAAAAACATACCTACTTAAGTACTCAGGCCACAGAAATTTTGAACATTTTAGTTTACTTCAAAATTTTTAAAAGAATTTCATATAACATGAGTTATTTGAAGCTTCTAAAGATATAACATGGACAAACAGTCTTAAAATAAGTCTATCCCAATATTAATACACACAACATTACATTATTTGGAAGTAACCATAGTGCCATACAAATCACATTATAATTTTGATGAACAAAATGTTACAAAATTTCTTATCCATTATTTACAAAACATTACAAAATTTTAATGACTACCACTCCCAAGATTGACTGCAGTTCGGTTAGTTAAAATAGAACTCAAGTAAAACAACAGAACAGACGATGTTGGAGTGAGAGTCACACCTTCTTTTGACTTCTCCATGAATATCATCAGCCATGAGGTCCTGATCTGCCTCCATAGCCTGTGCAATGCCATCTATGCTGTCTGTGTCCTGCAGAAGCCCCTGCCTACGGCGGAGAGCCAGCGTGTGCTGCCAGTCTCCACAGGCAGATCCCACCGCACTGCTTCGGGAATTGCCATCCAGAAACTCAGCATGACCTAGTATTGAGAAAGTGGTGCAAATTATATTTAGAATATGAAGGGCAAGTAAAATTAAAAACATGTTTAACTCATATTCTACATAGTATCGTAGATCTGAAAGCAATCACATCACAGCAAAAATATAATTCAATCTTCACAGGTGCGCATCAAAAGACTTTTGCACATTATACTTGTGAATAATGAATGTGAAAATATAGCTCATACATAAGGTCAACAAAATAAAATTCAAATGCACATATTATATGGAAGATGAAAACATCATAAATAGGAGAATATACAAATGTATACTTTTGAAATTACATTTGTCACAAATTAAAGTACAATACTCATAAAATTAAGTGTTATGCAATACCAGCAAAAAAAAATATATGTACTTGTGATCCTTAAACTTCTTAGTTATAACAGCAGATGTAGTGAAGACCTTTAAGTCATTAATGACAGTGAGAAGTATTATCAAAAAATTCAGAAAACATATTCCCACTATGGAATTTGATTTACTTATTCTGTTATTTAATAAACATATAAGTCAACACATTTTGCTCCACCAAGTGAACATTAAGAATTCAAACAGAGCTGATAACACAACTATTTTTCCAGAAATGCTAACTTCTGCAGCCTGCCTGACTTCAACCCAACACCTTATAATTCTGTACAAAATGCTCTCACTTGAACCAGCAGGTAGAGTAGAACTCCAGGCAACATTGTGCTCAGCATCACCCCTGCTCTGCCCATCTCTGACACGAAAAGATGCAGATGTTCGACGTAAGATTCCCACCGGTGGAGCATTTGATTTGTAATTATTTGAAGCTCCATCTGAAAAAATATGGGCTATCAAGATGTTGTACAACACATGCATAGACAAAAATGAATTCTTGAAAACTTGCTACAGTAAATTATGAAATTTGGCTAAGGAAAATAATAGCTGAAACTAAGATTACTAGAATACAAATTAATAGACAAAACATGAAGAAAAACCACAAAGAAAAATTTCATAAAAGAGCAATTACTAAATTCTCCAGAGCGTTTATTGAAACCAAAATTTAGGAAAAAATATTTTGAAACACGTTAGGCTTGCATGCACCATGGCATGCACACACAGTTAATGTTCAAAGCCCACAAATTTAGTTGCAGTAGTTAGAATCCTCTCTAATACATATATTGAAAAAGGAATAGCACTCTCAATTAAAAACTTAGATTTGAAAAATAATGCAAAAAATAATTTAAAAAACAGCATAGGTATTTATAATCCCTAGACATACAATGGCGCTACTATAGCATGAGGTCTACCACTATACGTTGCATACTCAGGTGCAGTTTGAGATCTACAAGTGTTTATTACTGAATTAAATGTATGGAAATGAGTTATATCCATTAGTTACTTAACCTCATGCTGTAGTACTAGCTAGAGGTAGATCTCATGCTATAGTGTGGTAGACATCATACACAGCAGTACTTATACAACAAAACTATTAAGTGGAATAGAATAGATCTACAACAAAATCTTACAAAAACTAGTTTTCAATAGTAAATGAATCAAATGACTTGTCTTAGAATTTATTTGATTATAACGAATTAAAAGATAATTACAGATAACCTGTATAAACAATCTGTCAGACATTCTTAAAAAAATTTTGCTTCAGTTCAATTTTTCCACACATTTAATTTTAGACTTCTGTCAATTTGGCTTTTACGATTTTGAAAATTTCGTTGCCACGTTTAAGGAATAGGGTACATTTTACAAATGTTTTACATAAATGACATTGTGTTTGCAAATGCTTAGTTTTTGAGAGGTTCAACTTTTAAGTTATAGGAACGTCGTAAATAAAATTGAACAAACGGACATGTAAATGAGCTGAAATACAGTTTCAACGTATCGATAGATGAGATTAGGTTAGGCACAGTTAGGTTTGTTAAACAAACGGTAAATGTGTAGCGTTTGGGAGTAATCGATTTTCCACTTTTCAGTGCCTAAACATAGTTAACTAGATCAAAATAAACAAGTTTTCTTCTATGCACTTTCTGTCGGAAATGAGTATTTTACTAGTGATAGCGGTAAATTAGTTACCGTTCGTCTAGTGTTTGAAGCGGAAAGTAATTCATCGAGTGCGTCATATGGCAACACTGCAATGGACGCTCCCTTTCAGAGCGCGTTCCCGTATCCAAGATGAAAGTCCCGCCATACTGCTATAACTCATTTTTTTGTGATAATTTCTGTTGTGTTATGAACTAAAATATCCTAGAAGTGCGTTCAGGCTCCGCGAGGCTGGCAAATACTAAATTAAAAAGGAATTTAACATTCTTTAACAGCTCAATCTTGTAAAAATTAAGCCTACTGCTCTAACTCGTAAAATACTCATTTGCCTCAAAAAGTATATAGAAGAATAGTAGTTTATATTGATGTTATTACCGTGATCAAGAAAAGAAACAAAAATTCAAAAATAGTTGAGTAGCTGTTTAATCGAGCGCATTTGTGATCAAAGACAAAACTAAACCTACCGCTACAACTCGTTAAATCCTCATTTGCGACGGAAAGGGCATTGAAGAAAAATTATTTATTTAGATCTCACTTACTATGTTTAGGCATTGGAAACTGGAAAATCGATTACTACCAAACGCTACACATTTACCAAACAGACTAACCAAAGTAAACCTAAAATAACTTAACTTAGCCCTACCAAGGCTGATGCTTACTGCCAAGAAACTTCGCGTCTTCAGCGTCTGCAAAATGACGAAAGAGCCAAATCGAAAATGCCATTAATGCTTTTTATACCTGAACGTTATTTATGCTATATCTCAAAAACTAAGGATTTCCAAGCACAATTTCATTCTTGTAAAACATTTTAAAATGTCTAATTATCTAAAGGTATCAGAAAAATTTTCAAAATCATTGACAGCAGTAAAATCAATATTGACCTGGACTTCCAATCTGATAGATAAAGCTTATACTGGGCATTCTATAATTATTTATATTTCTTTAAGTCCCAGCAATGCATATTTTTGAAAAGTTTTATACTGTACTTGTATTTCAACCATTTAATACATAAAAATTTTCTAATCATTGCAGAATATTAATAACAGAAATCCACTTTCAAAGTTGTTGCCAGTTTTACCAGTACTATCAAAACTTTATCAAATAAATGCAAAGCAAGCCTTATAATTATGGTTTCATGAAATTGAATTAACATATTTTTACTAAATGAAAAACTACAAAATAATCAATACCAGAACTGAAATAACATTTCAGTTTGGTTGGTTTAGCTTAATTAGTGAAAAATTGAATAAATGCAAAAACATTCATTCTCTAACATGTTCGATAAATTTTACTACATAATGTTCATCATGGAGCTAACGTACAGCATTAATACAGGAAAATACTGTCGTTATATATGTGGACCACAATATTATTTCACTATTTACTCTTCTTTGTCAACAAATGCATTTCCCATCAATTATTATTATGACACAAATATGGTGAATATTCTTCATACAAAATTATATTTAAGGCAATTTAAGCACATAATAAACAATTTTAAATGAACAGTAAAATAAAAAGGTCAATATTGATTTTAGGCCTTTCACGGAAATTAAAAATTCCGTTCCAAAGAATCACTAAAGGAACACATTTAAAAACGTTTTACGTGAATGACATTCTGCTCGCTGATGCGTTATTTTTGAGATATAACAATAATTACGTTCAGATAGGAATAACCTTATATGGTCGGTTGCTTAGTCGCCGCATTGTTGGGTGACGCCCACTTTTCGGGCTGGACACGCCCACTTCTTGGCGGGAAGCAAACAAAGACGGTTTGGGTAAGTTTAGGTAAGCTATTTTAGGTTGATTTATGTTATTTTAGGTTAGTTTATTTAACTAACCAACCATAACCTACCC